>BROE01000020.1:4892611-4927611 GCA_036571765.1 Plecoglossus altivelis
CTCTCTCTCTCACTTCCCCCTCCCCCTTGCACTGACTCTAACCCACCTTCCTCTTCTCTCACCTAGCAGAGTAGTGCTAGCAGGCTGAGGTGTACCAGAGACTGGCTAGACAGCCAAAAGCCTTGACAGAGTCTGAGTAGTGTTGGTGGTGAGACCTTGGGCCTCCTGGTAGGATCTCCTGGTAGGACAGCAGGTGAACGGCAGAACAAGAGAAGGCAATGTTGCCGTTAATCTGCCCTTCTTACTGTGTGGCCGAGGTCACTGACTGGCTGTTATTTCATTCATCTCTTTCTCTTTTCTCTGTCTTTTCTCTCTCAGTTTACTCCAGTGAAATGTGCCATCTTGTCAACAACTGCTGATTCATTATGGAACGTCGTTTTCTTAGTTGGCAGGAAGGGAAATCCTGTGCTCTGCCGACGTTGTTATATGCATCATGTTGCCACAACAGCAATTCATGGAAACTGGTTTGTTGTGCTATTTACCGAGAATGCCCTTTTCTAGAAGTCAGGGCCTTGCCCATGCTCATAGCAAACACAACGGCTTTAGAGATTCTCAGTAATATGATGCAAATCCCTCAGGGCCGGTTGATTCAAGCCCTGATTCCGAAATAACACATATTTGTGGAAACGAAATCTTTGTGAGATATGTGTACGAAAACGTGAGGTTTCCCTCCCTAGCAGATTGAACTGTAGCTGCAGCACAGACCGACTTGGATGATTCGTTGGTGGTTGAGCTCGTTCCACTGCGGTACTGTAGTGTGTCATCGAATACAGCAAGCAGTCTCAATTTGGTTCCAGGACAATGGTTTGCTCTCACTCGTTGACCTGTGGGGGCCACTGCAGCCGAAGAGAGACTGACAGGAGAAACAGCAGATACACTCTTGGTACTCGAATGCCTCGGTATCAAGGCCTAAGGGCCACAACCAGGAGCGGGCTAATCCCAATGTTCTCACAAACCATTACTTTTGTCACTAGTTCCTCCCCCCAGCCCTCCTTCCCCCTCTCGCCTCCCTCCCTCCCCAACTATGCGCATTGTCGTAAACAAAGCTCACATTGTTGTGAAACCGTGGCACGATGTCCCACAGTGACTCGAGAAATGTAAGACAGAGACACGCCTTGCCCTTAAAAAAAAAAGGGGGAAAATTCCCCACCGTGCAAGCTTGGGCCCTCCAGACAGATGCCTTCTGGTCTGCTGTGGGAATTTGCATTTCTGTGCGCATGTGTGCGCGCGTGTGTATGTGCATGTGTGCGTGTCTGTGTGTGCGCGCACGTGTGTGTATGTGCGCGCGTGCGTGTTTGTGTGCGCGCGCACGTGTGTGTATGCGTGCGCGCGTGTGTTTGTGCAGGCGTGTGCGTGGGCGTGTGTGTGAACCTATCCCTCTCACTTCTGGGCCTGAGCACAGGAGACAGAGCTTTGGGGAACCGTGGAAGAACGGAAGGTTGGACTCTCTCAGAAGAACATTCCTCACAGGTGAGGTTGACTGGTTCTTACCTGGCTTTGGTAACATTCGCCACAGGTTTAGTCAATCTAACAAGGCGAGAACAAAAACGTCAACCACAACATGATTTTGTTGTGACAAAAAAAAGCGCAGAGTCATCCGTACAAATTGCCTCAAAGGTTGCTGAGAAAGCTTTAAGCGAGGTCGTTTTGGAATTGTGCGTATCACAATGGACTCGGTTTGTAATCAAAACAAATCGTTTATTATCTCTGGCGTACTGCATAGTAAGTCTATTTTCACACAGGACGGCACAGACATGGAAGGATGTGAACGCATGGGAACACAAGCAAACTGACTACCTGTCCTCAGGATATCCAATTCCACATATCTGCAAAGACATTCCAGTCCCTTCTTGATGAGCTACCTCAGTTCCTGTGCTTAGTGAGAAGTGTGTCTGTGGAGCTATGTTTTCTCACGGTATAGCGAGGGTGTGTTTGAAGTAGAGCTGTGGTATAAACAAGCTGAAAGGTAATGGGCCGGTTAGCAAATAAAAACAGTCTGCCTCATATAATTGACAAATCTCCATGGTTTGATCATTGGATCTCCCTTAGCCGTGCCTTCTCCCTGCATGAGTAACCACACCGAGACTCAAACTCTGTTTGATCTCACTGATAACATTTCATGTTTGTAATATTTGACTTTTTCAAAATCGGACACAGGGCTTCACGCTCACGGAGTTCTTTCAACCCCATAGAAAAAAAGATGGCCCCCCATATTAAACACGCCCTGACGTGTTTCCACGGGTGACCCGAGGACGAGAGAGCGCGCAGCCACGCCAGGCATGGCGTGCATTCGCGCTCGTTCGATCGGCGGAGGTGGCGATCGAAAGGGGACGGCGCGAGAAGTGTATCGGCCGAATACGGCAGCCGCGAGGCTGTTTATAAAGTCCCTCTGGTGCCACGTCAGGGTGTGAGAGCAGCTCTCTCTCCCCTGGGGCCCCCGGCCGACAGCCCAGCGTGCGAGCGCCGCGTCAGCTCCCCCTGGGCCGGCCTGCCGCCAGTGGCAGAGGGCAGGGTCTCGTGGGTTAAGGTTTCCTCCTCTGGATATAGCCCTAGCCAGGGGTTTACGCTCTCAAACATCTGTTGTAATTTCTGTCAAATTGAACTTTTACTACCTGGTCATTAAAGCCGTGGCAATGGCAAAACCAGATGGTCTCTAGCTGTTCGTACAACTACAGCTTTTTTATGGTGTTGGTGAAAATGGAACCAAAGGGAGCCATCCGCTTTATAAAATTAAGGCAATCATTCCCACATTCCTGGTACAGGGAGAGTAATATAGGGGGTGAGGTAGGGAGGGGGTGCTTGACTCCAGGGTTAAGGGGGTGAGGATCAGATGGAAGCACACACACGGTTAGGCGCTCACGCACACACACACAAACACATACTGTAGGTTGGACCCAAACTCCGTGGGAGGCAGAGCAACACCAGGACCGGGGTCCCACTAGAGCTGACAAAGAGGGAGGCGGAGTGTGTGTGGCTGGCATGTGTATTTATTAGTGAGAACAGTAGAGTGGGCCAATGAAAGGGGGGGGGGTGGACCTGCAGGGTTTGGCAGAGTGAATGCAGTGTCGCCATTGGGCAACCCAGTTTGAGGGGTGTGGGTGGGGTGATTGGTCAGGGTAACATCTGCAAGGTGTAAAATCATCCTCTCTACGGCTTCCCTTCTCTTCTGGCACTAAAACCCATCTCGTCTTCCATTAAAAAAAAGAATCTTCTTGGCCTTCTTCATTGGAGGGAGACAATGGGAGAGTAACAAGAAAGAAACAGAGACAGAGAGAGGGAGGGGGAGGGTAGTCATGCAGGAAATGGCCGAATGGCAGGAATCAAACCCAGGGCCCCCGCGGTAAGGCTAGCCTATGGCGGGCCGGGCTCTACCCGGCGAGCAACGAGGCCACACCCTCCATTCAGTGTTTTGTCTACATCCGACACTGTGCCGTGGGGACCTCGGGCCCTGCGGCTCAGAGGCTTGGAGAACGGAGGAGGAGGCTCCGTACGTGGATGTCGCACGGCCTCATGTCCCAGCCAGCGCCGCCACCGCACACCGCCGAGAGAGGGCATCGCAGGAAGAGGCAGACAATGGCAGCTTTCATTTCTCAGACGTGCATTCCGACGGAAGAATGAAACGCGCCCTGTCCGTCTGTCTGATGAATCACGAGCAGACGAACGCCGGGTGTCTGGGGTCAAATGACTTCCCTGAGCGGTAGGTAACGTTTGTAACGTGACAGGACCTTTCCCCTAACCCCGATCTGCCCTCATCCTCAGTTCCCCTAGACCGAAGAAGAGCACCATGAATCCAACTCATTTCTTAAGAAAAAATCATTGTACATTGCATTCGATACCCAGTTGCAAAGCTACAATGAACACATCCTTAAATAATCATTTCATTCCTCCAGTTAAGTCAATCTACTCTATCTCTTTCCCTTTAAGGTTGCTTGAAAGAGGAACAACACAAAGGCAAGTTTTAGTCCCTTGCCTAACAGCAACATGCAAAGCAACTCTTCCACTGAATTTCAGCGAAGGGTGACAGCTGTGACACAGGCACCTCTGGTATTCCTGAAATCATTATCAGCCCAGGCAGGTCTGTCATCCCGCCTGGTGACCTCAGCCATGGGGCTGTGCGTGGCGCAGAGAACGTCCTGTTGGCGGCACACCAGATAACCTGCTTCCTTCTCCAGCGCGGTTTGAAGGAACAGCAGACTCGCTCATGTTACAGGATACACATCCACACCAGCTGGCCATGCTCCTGAGACTGCGTAGTCACATTCTGATATGAGTAGACAAACATCGGTCACCAACTTTTGTATTTTTTTTGGGGGGGGGGGCTTTTCAAGTGAAGACTGAACTTCCAGGCGATCCGCTTCAGCGAGATTGTTGTCACTACATGTCACTTCAGAGGTGTTTTTTACTTTCTCATGTCGTCGTTTGTTTTTTTAAATTGAGCTCGAACAAACATTTTTGTGGTTCTTCTTGTTATACTACAAATGCTCTGAAGGCCTAAGCCTAGATGATTTGATTGACATGTAACTAATGCCCATGGTAACTACTGAAAAGTAGAAAGGTGGCATAAGTAAATAACTCTGATAAAAAAAATCTTAACATTAAGCTCAGGTAATCTACCAGACATGCTGAAAAAATAAAGTCAACCAAAGGTTTTTGACCTAGCCATCACAAACATTACCGATGTGGCCTTTTCAAAAGGTGTATTAAGACTAATTGAAATCTTGATAAAGAATCTGCTTGTTAAAATGTGCCTATTGGCAGAATTTTCGGATTAATTCTACATTATTTCAGTGATAAGACTTGAAGGATTTATCTACAAATCTATCATGCGTACGACTGTCAACACTATATGGCTCCGCGTGAATGGCCAAGAGCTTCTAGGCATAATGTAAACAGCTGCCAAGAAAGGAGCTCTTGACCAAACAAAGACAGAGGTGAGATAAAAGAGATTAAGAACTAATAGACTCGAGCTATTTTGTTAAGCGAAGGAAAAGAAGTCAATTGAAATCAACTCAACAACGCGCGCGTGCACAGTCTTTCTCTACCTGATATACAGCACTCTTAGACCTCCACACACGCGCCCGCACGCACCCACACACACCCACACACACACACACACACACACACACACACACACACACACACACACACACAGCACGTAATGTGAACACCCCGAAGAGGAGGAACCAAACTTTGCTCATTTACTTAACAGTTCTCCTCCGCCGCCGACGCGAAAACGTTCTTGGAAGTGGAAGGTACAAACGTTACCGATTCGTTGTTTTTTTTTTAGGCGTAAATGCTGTCAATTCGCCTTTATGGACAGACTGATCTAGTGGTGGGCGGAAAGGGATCGAAGGCAAATCTGTCAACTCATCTTCAAAGGAGGATATGTGTCCATAGCGAGAGGGCGAACTACTCCTGATTGTGCTGGACAATCGATTCAACAGAATTGTGAGCGTTCTGACTTTAGACAGCAGTCACCACGCTGACATGGAGAGACTGCTCTGAATCCCCGAACTTCCCCAATTTTCAACCTAAAGGATGGTAAGTGAATTAGTTTTTGATTTACGTCTTAACTAATGGCAAATTATTCCAATGGAAGTCAATAGGAATACAATCAATAACCGTCGTATCGGAATTGTCTTTAGCAGAGTAGGTGATGGAGACTTGTACGTTGGCTATTATTAGCGTCGGTGTTTCTATACATTTAGATATCTACGATGCATATTTTATGTTATGCACGTTTCCCACATATATTTAAACTACTAAATGTAAATGAGTTAAAATACGATTATGAAATGCTACAGATTTGTAGGTTAGTGCATACCTAATTGAACAACTTTGCTCTGCATTAAGTTGACGTTGAATTACTAAGGCTAACGCTATAATACTTCCCCACTAATCAGTTAATCAAGGGACGATTTTACTGCGCGTGATAGCTGGTTCAAAAACCTGAAATGCGTTTATTGCGCTGTCAATCAAAATAGTAGCCCTACGTGTGACCTATTTCACATAAGAAACAGTGCATTTGTTTTAACATCCCAATCCATATGTAATATCAAATGTGTAAATATTATGAATGGAAATTACATTTAATAAATATGTCTTATCTAATGCTCTGAATTGGATGCTGTCTTCACAGAATGTGGTAGATTTAGATTAGGGAAAAATGCACCATATTTAGAATATGTTAATATGATACGTGACTAATAAAGCTTAATATTCATTTTGAAAATAAATATTGAATTTGTTTTATTAATTATTTGGTAAAGTGTGCAACAATTCACACATGGAATCCATATCACACTTAATGTAAAAACAAATATATATTTCCAGGTCCTTAAACTACCAACGCTGGCTGCTTTTTTTTTAATTAAATACTTTCCTCAACAATACCTTAAATTTACCTCAAGTATATCACCACCTTTTACCACAATACAGTGGTACAACTTACACATTGCCATGAAAGTCATTCAGATACATAATACAAAGCAACTGTAGGTTTATTAAGGCCCTAAAACAAATATATGTTTGAAAGTCTTTCCCCACTTTTTTGTCACATTTGATATGGTGCCTATTCAGATGAAGAACGTAGAAACAGAGGGTACTGTATTGCTGCCAGCCTATTTTCCTGTTATGACCTTTGTTTTCCTTGATGGCAATTGATTCCTTTCAACACATTAGCTTGGCTCCTACACAGAAGATTGCACCAATCACTGGACGCCCCCAGTAGTCTGGGACCTCATTAAGTAATTAGAGGTAGCCACTTAAGCCGTTTTTTTTTAAAGGCTGGTATTCATATTTATCAAGGGGCCCTTCATAGCTCCGGTCTGAAACCAGCGTGTGTGTTTTGCTAGCCATTGAAATCACCTTTAAACACTTGTTTATCGGTCACATTTAAGAGTTGGAGAGGCAAACTGAATCTGACTCTGCTGCGTTCAGGAACGAAAATCTGTCCGTAGGTCGTGACAAAACTCTCAACATCTAGACATTTAAATAATGATTGTAAAAACATAAGATTTAAAAAGGCAGTTTGGATTCTGTAACATTTTGAGTTGAACTGCACCGAATGGAGGACAAATAGTTCCCCCAAAAACTTGTATCGAAGCGTTTGATTTAATAGGTAGTCTAGTCTGCTTTCAATTTCTCGGACCTTCTACATCTTAAACTGTAGTAGTCAAAACAACGTCAATTACACATTTGTAATATTTTTTCAAATGAGTTGATTCCAATATTTATTTGACGTCATACCTCATTGTCAAAGTCATTCCTCACGACTAAAATAATCGTAAAAAAGTCAATATCACCAAAATGGGGTCAAGTTCGGGAAAAATGACCGAATATAAATCTCTGTAAGTCTGTACTTCCCCCCCCTCCCACAAATAAGGTTATGGTAGAGAGCAGACCACATACCTTAGGCAGGGTGTGCTTGGGTGTGTTTGATTTAACCCTCGGCTTCTTCTCCTAATAACATTAGGCCCCATTTTTGGACGGCCTCTCCTATGCGGGACCCTCTCTTTCCCTTCATGGTTCCTATTACGGAGTCTAATAAATTGTGAATAAACGGCAGCCTAAAGTCCAACACCGAGGAGAATTCCCCCATCCTGGAGCGTGAGGCACCCCCCCTCTTAAGAAAACACAAATTAATTCAAACTCCTCTGTAGCCAAAGGTTTGTGGAATGATAAATATTTTTATAGGAAGCTCTGCTCTTCCTGACTTTATCTGCACCAATTTCATTATTTTACGGCTAGCTTAAAGCCCCTCTCTCACAGGCGCACACACGCTTTCTCTCTCTCCCTCTTTCTCTCTCTCTCTCTTTCTCTCTCTCTGTCTCTCTCATCACTCTCTCTATTTCTCTCCTCAGTCTGTCACTCTCTCTTTCTCTCTGTCTGTCTTTACTAGAGCTACCTACCCTTTAGCAGGCTTTCATGGCCAACCCATCACTGGTAAAATACTGGACTTCCCACAAGTTTCAAAACTTCATTATCAACTGTTCTGAGTTAGTCTTCAAAAAGCTATATGTCCAAATACCAATGTCTAACAGTACAACAACAAAGTCCATTCGATACGTTCACCGATTCAACAGCTGGAATTTGCTGACTCATTTATACACTGCATAACCTCCCCAACCAACAATATGTCTCTTGTGTTTAGCATCTAGTCCTGAAACTTGAACTGAGAAGTCGTACAAAAATCTCCATGCGCTGAGACAACTGTTGATTGAAGTTATCGCTGCCAAATCAAAAAGCTGAGCTATACGTCTCGCTGGAACCCACTTTGTCCAAAGTACCAACATGAAGACAAAGAATTCTGAGATGTGTTTTAAGTAGCATTGAGAAACGTTTCTATCATGAAGCTCCCAGTGCCTTTTGGCATTAGCGTTCGTACACAATGACCATCTACCTAACGCCCTCTGAAACGACCGCAGGTTCTGAATGTGGAAGTGGAATTCGATAAAGTTCTTTTTTTCTAATCCATGAATGCCCTGGAGCAATAGGCCCATTGTGCTGCGTGAATGTGGGGAGGATGAGGAAGGGAAGGTGTAGAGTGCGTGTTGAGAGCAGGCACAGGACTGGAGCAGTGGAGGTGGTTTGCTGCCTGTTTGGCTCGATGTGCCGGGGGCCGCGTGTGGAGAGGGACAGACGTACGGCCCTTCACCCCTCCCTTCTCCTTCCCTTTCCTATCTCCCTCCACCTCCCCCGCCTCCCCTTTTCCCCCCATTCTCCTAAACCCTGGGGAGCACCCAGGGAGGCCTGGGGCAATCCAACTCTGTGTGGGTGTGGGTGTTGAATCCTGGTCTGTCAGCAGACAACAGCTGTCTCTTTGGCTATCTCTGCTCGCCTTATCTCATTTCACAAAGCCACACACAGACAGGGAATGTCTTTAATGATTTTGGAGGCTTATGGGCCAATTGTTAGGAAAACTACATCCGTCATACGTTTTTATATGCCATCACATGTTTATCTTCATATAACACACTGGTCTGCTGTTGACTATGCAGCTGACCCACTCGGTAATAGACTGAAGCTCCTTTGCTGTGCTGATCAAGGAGAAAGTCAGAGGGAGTCCTTGCAGGTAGGCGTGCGCTTCACTGTGGCTACTGGCAAGCTGGACAGCTGCTAGCAACTAGCCCAGGCATTGTCATCAAGCTTGAGGCGGCCGAGGAGGGTAGTGGAGGGGCAAAATCCTTTTCACCTAAAGACTTTAGGTGACTCACTAAAGAGTCAGTCCTGAGTGTGTGTGTGTGTGCGTGTGTGAGCCCACTCTTCCATCACGGAGCAGATGTTTTACCTGTGAGCAGACCGGACCCACCATCTGAGCGAGGTCACCCCGTGCCTCCCGCATCCCCCCAGCTGAGGCCCTGGCCTCTGGGGTGGTCGAGCAGCTGGCCCTCCTCCCTGACCCCCCCCCCTTATCCTGGGGCACTGCTTCTGGGGAGACGTGGAGGTCTGGCCTCTGGGGCCCATAGGTGGTCCTGCTGGACGGAGACACGGGATATGACGAGAAGTATTAGAGGGTGTCAGAAACAGGGATTAGGAGGAGAGAGACGGAATGGGGTGGTCAGACAGACAGCCGGGCAGACAGACAGACAGACGGGCTGGATGGACGGATGAATGGAGAGATAGTGGGCGTAATGAAGGGAAGGGCGCTTGGTGGCGGGGTGGTCCTGAGGTGCAGCTGGTATGAAAAGCAGGCTTGTTGCTGGAAGTCTGTCAAGTGGAAAGGATAGGCCACCAAGTCTGGGCTCTAGTGTTACACCCAGCGCCGGCCGCGGCGGAAAGATACCTCGGGACCGCCGGGTTTCTTTCGCATGCGAAGCTGAATTGGAACGTTCTCTTTGTGACTAGGCTTTAATGCAGACGTTTGGTGGCTTCCAGGCAGTCGCTGCTCGATAGTTTCCCAAAGAGGATCCTCGTAGAGGTTGTCTGTGATAACTGGTTCCTTCCTGTATGCCCGTATTTTTCCGTGCTGTTAAACTAGCAGCCCGCTAGTTGAACAGATCGGTGGAAATGCTTTACTGCTGGTCATAGATAATGTGATCATCACCCCTCGTTTACGTCCCAACTATGCACTGGTAATGTGATTCATCAGTGAATTGTTCCTTAATAACAAACACAGTATGGTGCTGATAAACTCCTCTCAGATAGTAAATCACCTCATCAGCTCTACACTGAGTCCTAATCCTTCTGTAACATCTGTCTTGAGACCACCAGTGTCTGGGACCAACAGCCCTGCAAGCCTCACAAATTACCCCAGACCTCAACCAGCCTCCTACCCTGCCTCCTCCCAGCCAGCCAGCCAGCCTCCTCAGTCACTTAGTCCCCCACGCTCCCTGACCTCATCCCATTCCCCCTCACCTCCAGGGGGAATGGAGGTGACACCCATTCCCCCTCACCTCCAGCTCCAGAGGCCGCTAATCACCCAGTTCACCCTCAGTAACGAAGCCCAGGGCCAACCCAGACCCACCAACTGCCCCCCCCCCCCCCCATCCTAAGCCCCCCCCCCAGCTGCCCTATCCTCAAGCTCCCCCCTGCCCCACCCCCACCCAACTGTTGGCCCCTGCAGGCCAAAGATTGAGAGTTTGTCAGCCAGCTTTATTTATGAGCTACGAGGTTTAAAGGCTGCAGAGAGGGTGAAGCCACAGGCTGTGTGTGTGTGCTTATATCTGTGTGAGAGGTGTGTGTGCGCTGGCCAGACATTATTTGCAAGACTTGATTGACCTTTGAGTATTATTATTATTATTATTATTATGATTATTATTACCCTAAACAGCTGCACCTCCTTGATATCCAGCAACTCAAGTCGATGGTCTGCCACAATCCCATGTGTACGAAATTCATGGCGCCTCTTAGATGCTGGATAGCTTCGTGTTTGAGGCACAGCTTTCTGCCAGACGCCAGACCACGGAAGGGCATCGACTGGCAGATGGCACTGCCTCTTAAGCATGACACCAGTGAGGGATATGAAGAGCTCCACAGTGCTGAAAGCTCGTACTGGGCCCTTTTGTTGGGGACAGACTGTGGATCTAGTGTGCTGGAGCGTATCCACCCCCTCCCCCTCCCCCCAGGCAGAGCCAGACTCCAGGGCTCCATATGGCCCGGCCTGCTCGGAGATCGGAGGTCACCTTTGCCACCTTGCATGTCGCTCTGAGACCTGAGATATCAATGAGAGGTCACCCTGGAGAAGGGTCATATCTGACGTGCGACGCTGCCTCTTTTTTTTTGTTGTCGCGCACAACACTCGCATGCTGTGTTACACATGACACGCATTGTTGGGTGTGGTATATACGAAGAGGTGTGCGTGTTTGTGTGTGTGTGTGTATATATATAATAGGCTTTTGCGCAGGCATGAGACTTCAATTCCAAAACACACAAGTCCCTCGAAAGGTGACATGAGTCTCCCCGATGTTATCCAGCAGCATTTGGAACCCTACGGAACTGTGCTGTGACGCAACCCATCACAGGGTGGAGAATCCGATACCCGTGAAAAAAAAGCGTCTGTTCCAGCAGAACTCCAGGACCCAGGTGGACCTGGGGCAGGCAGGCCCTGGCCCCTGTTGGGTTTGTTTTAGCTCAGTTACAAGCAGGGCCCTCGCCTGCTCTGCTGCTCTCAGCTGAACTCCCTGTCTTCCCATGGCCTTTTGCTCCGTGCCTGGGCCGTACCAGGAAGTGCTGCGCGCATCGCGGGGACCGAGGGGAAGTCAGGCTCGGACGGGGCAGCCCCGGTTCACGTTCCCATGTTCCCTTGTTGCACGGCGAGGCGCTGCGCCGTGCCGCGCTCGGCTCCCCCTGGTGCTCCGCTCTCCCTGGTCTGCAAGGTGAGTCAACAAGGCGGGTTTCCTATTTGGTGTGGGGTGGCCGTCTTGAGCCGACACCCCTGATTGGCTGGGACAGGAGCGTGATCGGGGTGTCAGATAAAGGACGGGATTGGCTGGGACTCTCCGTCTGGGTTGGGGGTGGATTGAACTGGCTTCAACGGAGGGTACGCGAACGGAAAGCCAAGAAAGAAAAGAATATTCGGTCGATTCAAGGAAACAGTCCTGTTTTAGCCTGTTTTGATAGAGAGACTGATCTGAACACAGACCCCTAGATGTCAAAGGGATTTTCCCTTCTCTGCATGTGAAGATTTTCTCCCGGGGTCTTCCAGTCGTATCCCCTTGTGAGCCACTGTCCATCACCCTCCCTGTCACGTTTACGGGCCGCCTTATTTATGTTTAGATTACGGCCATTACACACCCTCACGTAAGCGGTTCGAAAAGGCCGTTCAGTAGGAACTCTACTATTTTCTGAGAAAACAGCCTGTGCCTTGGTGACTCATAGTCCCCTGTTTGAAGAAGCGAGGGGTGAGCTCCATCCGTCAAAGCGGGAATAACGGATGATTCGTCATCGATGAGCTGCTGCTGTCAGGACCCGTGTTAGGAACAGACCTGCGGAGCGGCAGACGGAATGAACGAAGGCAGGTCTTAAGACTCCTGCTAATGCGAAGACCCCGGTAGACGGGAGGCAGTTAGGCCCCCTGTTTTCTAGCGCGGGATCATTTATGAAAATGTGCCGTCTCTCTTTCTCTCTCCCTCAACCATTCTCTCTCTCTCTCTCTCACGCTCTCTTTGGTTTGGGTTCTGGGAGTGCACTCTGCTCCCCCCCCCCCGCCCTCTCGCACGAGGACCCTCTCCCTCTCGCACGCAGAGGAAACCAACGGCGCGCTCCAGTTTTTCCTTGCCTCTCGTTTCTTCCTCGCGTCGCTCACCCTGGAGTCAGCAGCCGTGTGTGCTGGTTCGGCCTCCTTTTCACGTCGGCCGAGGCAGTGTGCGAGGCCACGGTGGCCAGGGTGAGGTGGCCCAAGGCAGGTGGGACCCAGCCATGACCCCGGGGGGGTCGGGGGGGAGACAGAGAGGGACGTTTTTGGCCCCCATTTCTTTTTAACCGTGCTGCCCCGACTTGACGTGTGGTAAACTGGTTCTCTCATGTGTCACCTCTGAGGGGTCTGTGACTTGGTTGAGGTGGCTGGCTTGGTTGTTAAGACCCTGTTACCCTGATACTGTTCCGTTGAGACGTTTCAAAACCGGAGGATCTTTAAAGTATAGGGAAACAGTGTTCTATCTGTGGTTGCATGGGAACTCTCTGCCTCGACGGCGAGAGAGGAAGAGAGAGGAACCTGCAGAACCTGACCCAGGAGGTCACATGGGTAGACAGACACAGCCGTAGTCCTTAGCACACTTCCTGTTTGAAAGAATGAAGAATGTTGGCATTGACCCTGCAGCTCTACCCCACTGACCTATGACTCTGCCCTCTCTCTCTCTCCATCCCACCCCTCTCTCTCTCTATTTCTCCTCTTTCTCTTTTATTTCCCATATCTTCTCTTTCTGACTATTTATTTTATCATCCCCCCTTTATCATTACCTCCTAACTCTCGTTTGGGAGACATTCTTTCTCCCCCACTTCCTCTCCACCATCCCTCTGTCTTTGTGCGTTTATTTATCCTTCCTCTGCTGCTTATGGTTCCTCCATGTTTCTGGCCTCTGTTGAAATGACCGTTGGCTCTATAAGTCGGTAAGTTTACTTTCCCTTGTTTACATTGCCAAGTAAGTACCTAGAATAATTGGATAAGTGGACTATGCAGGTGATATCGATGCAATGCTAAAAGTAATTATTTGATGACTTGTCCATATCAAAGTTTGTCCTGTGTCTCGAAAAGAGTAACAAGTAGGGCATTTTCCCAGAACTAGTTGTCAGGTTCTCCATCTCAGTTTCTCGACTACAGCCGTCTTAGACTGGGTGTCTGTCACTACAGCTGCTTTATGCGGGCGCACTTCTTTATTACCTTCCTATCGCAAACTTTTTTCTCCTAAAATCCAACATCACCTCTTTCAGAAACTCAGTGACTAAGGGTGATTATCCAACCCTCCTCTCTTCCCTTAATGCTCCCAACTCTCTCTCTGGTCACTTTCATCTTTCTCTTCTCTCTCTCTCTCTCTCTCTCTCTCTCCCTCTCGCTCTCTCTCTTCCCTCCCCCATCTCTCTACTTATCAGCTCTCTTTCCCTCCCCCTCCATCTCTCCATCCAAAACCCTCCATCCCTCCATCCATCCACCCCTCTCTCTCTCTTCCCCTCCTTCCCCTTCTTTCTTTCACTTCTCCCTCGGTTCCTTCAAATCCCCCTCCCATACCCTCTCTCTCCCCTCCTCCCCCTCTCTCTTCTCTTCATCCACCCCCTACTCTTCTAACCTCCCCCTTCTCTCTCTCCCCCTCACATCATCTACCTCCACCCCTTGCTCTCTCCTCTCCCATCTACTCTCTCCCTCACTCTCCCCCCTTCTCTCCTCTCTCTACTCCTCCCTGCAGTCTCTCTCTCTTCTCTTTCCCCTTCTCCTCTGCCCTCCTCTCTCCTCCCCTCTACCTCTGTCTCTCTCCTCTCTCTACCCCCCTCCCTGAACCAAATGGTTCTTATTGCCACTGCTGTTGTTTTGGTTCGCCGGTGCAAGTGACGATGTGTCCATTCAGGCTTGCTTCCCTCGCATCCGAACCCTGCGTTCCTTTGTCCTCCCCAGCAGAAAAGCTGAGCAGAGAACGCCACGGACCATGCACCAACTGACAGATGGGCCCACCGATAGACTAGAACAGAAGTCTCCAGTCAGGTACGGCTAAGACGCCCTTTGGAAACGTATGGTGCAACGTTATGACAAGTTCAACGGTCTCATATGCTACCCTCACAACCCTGCGCCCACTGATAGTGCTCTGCATATGTGCAAGTGCAGGAAAGACCCGGCTAAGTGATTGAAATGAAAACACAGGGTCTGCGCTGGCCTTGAAGTCCGCTTAATCCATAGTAATCTCGTCTGTGTTCTGCTCTTTCGAGAGCGAATCCTTTGCTTTGTTTTTGATCTAGTCCTATCTCCGACAGTTGTTGGCTACAGGTTTCTCTTGGCCCCTGTTGTAACGTCAATCGGTTTCAAGAATACTTCCTTCCTATTTTCCCAACAATACAGGTGCGACGTTTTTCTTCTTTTTCTCAAATAAGCGCCCCCTCTATTGTTCGTACCAACAGCAAGTCAGTTATCCTCCTGGCCCAGGACTAGGGCCTGCTTTCGGTCTCACTTTTGACCCCTGCCTTTTGAGTTTGCCCCCCTCCTCTGGACCCATCTAGACCTGCTGACCCTTTCCTCCTCTTGTGTCAGCTCACCTGAGAGCAGCGATGGCGGCATATGGCCAGACCCAGTACAGCCCCGCCCTCCAGCCTGCCGGACCCTACGCGCCCTACACGCACCACACGCAGGGCTACAGCATGCCCTCCTACAGTGAGGACCCACCAAGCCTCTCTCTTCCTCTCCCGTCCTCTCAGTTTCCCTCTCCCGCTCTCTCTGTTTCTCTCTGTCCCTCTCTCCCTGCGTGTGTGTCTCTCTCTGCAGTATTGTGGCACCTGCGCCCTCATCGATACACATTTGCTTGTTTGCTTGTTTGCACAAAACCTGAGTCTGAGGAAGCCCCTCCCCTCTCTCCCGTGTCAGACATTAAAACAGAGGACGGCCTCAACCACTCCCCAGGACAGAGCAGCCTCCTGGGCTACTCAAACTTCAGCAGCACTCCACCGAGCCAGGCTCTCTACAGCTACTCCTCGCACGGTGGGTCACACACACACACACACACACACACACACACACTGTCCACGTACTCTCTCACGCAGACAAACATATGACGACTCGTAGACAGACAGTGCCCTCTCCCAAGCCTCACGGTGGAGACTTTCGTCCCGCCTCTCAAGGGGTCCCGGCGGCTCCAGGTGGGCGTCCGTCCCAGTGCCTGAGCAAGACCCTGTTCGGTCCTCTTCCACACCTGTTGTCCATTAGCTGCGGTCTGGCCTCCTGGCGTCAGCCGTCTCCCCGCCCCCTCTCCTCTGGGGGTCAACCCCCCCGTCTCTCTCTCTCTCTCTCTCCTCCATGCAGACCTACAACACTGCCCCACATGGATGTGTGCTGACTGTGTGTGAGAGTGAGTATGTATGCTTGTAGCAAAGTTGTAAATACGTGCGTCTGTTTGTGGGGAACTATACTTGAAAGACAACCAAAGAGAAAATGTGTGTGTTATCCATGTCTTTTTTGTGTGTGTGTGCGTGTGTTTTTTTTTCTTCACCCAAACATTCCTCAGTTGTTCGGCGCCTAAAGCAGGTCTCGCTCGGTATGACTTTATGGCTTTCAAAGCAGCGTGAAATTGACCCTCCCCGTCAAAGGCGAGAGGTGAAGGTGCATGTTGTGGGTTGGCTCTCATGCTGGGGCCAGAGACCCTGGTGGGGCTGGAGCCTGGGGCCTCGTCTCCAGCATCACGCCTCAGAGAGGACGTTAGTTTCTATGTCTCCCCTCCTCTCCCCACCCCTCTCTCTCTCTATGAGCTGTGCTGAAACGTTCATAACAAGGACATACCTTTAACATGTAGCCTACCAACAGAACAGACATATCTGGAAAAAAATGGATAGACAACTGCACCTTTTTCTTACAGTCTTTGTTTAAAGTTGTGAAGGACCACAGCTGTATTCTTAGAATATCCGTCAAATTTTCGTTCTTGAGGGAGGTGGGGAGGGAAGGAGGGAGGGAGGGAGAGTGTGAAGGAGGGAGGGAGAGTGTTTTGAGAGGTGTGAACAGACACAGTCAGAATGGGGGAACAGGGCCTGGAGGAAGGCATTCCTCCTAGCTGGGTGATCAGGGGCATGTCTCTGTACGCAAAGCCCAGGAGTAGGAGCTTTTCTTCCCACCCGTGTCAGTTTTGTCAGCCATAAATCCATCCAGGCCTCCTCCAGATCTGACCTGTCAGTGGAAAGGGGGGGCCTGGATTGGAGCAGGTCAGGGTTGAGCAGGGCCTGGTGTTGATCATCTCGGTCGTTCGCAGCTCCGGAGACTTGACTTGAAAGTCTCAACTTTGCTCCGCATGCTTCTTTTAATGTCGAAGTGGTCAACCGGTTCCCCTGCTGTGCCACTTGAGGGACGGTTTGATTTGTTGTTTTCCAGGTGGCGGTATTTCATCCGGAATTTTCCAAGGAACAAACGCGATCACCGGTTCAACTCCGTTTAACCCCACGCAACAGGTACCGGACGTTCTTTGACTAGGAAACAGTGGGTTCGCTAAAAGAAACATGAGGGGTTCATCTCCGGAAGTGAAATTAATTCAAGTTGAATTATTCTTGGTGTGAGATTTGCTTGATGGTGGGTGTGTGTCTTGCCAGGATTTCTCAGCCTACTCCAGCTACAGCCAGAGTCAGTACTCTCCTTACTACAACTCCCACTACAACAGCCCGTACCTCGCAGGCAGCAACATCAACCCAGCTGCCATCACCTCCCCCTTAGCCTATCAGCACCCGGAACACCCCGTAGTGCTGCCCAATCACAGCCCGCAGTCACATTCAGGTGAGGTTACCTGGTCTTCCTTTGAGCGGGGAGGGGGGGGTTACTGCTTCACTATCGTCCCACACCCTTTGACTAACATATGTGTGTGTGTGTGTGTGTACCAGGTGAATACCAACTGCCCCCCAGCCCCCCCACGCCAGGGAAGGAGGAGGGGGTCCCAGCCAGACGCAGCTCAGACGGAAAGCTGAGAGGCAGGAAGAGAGTCAGTGACCCCACCCCCCCTCTCGACTCTGACATAGAGGTATCAACACGACCCCCCTCCTCCACACACACAACACACACACACCCCTCAAACACTGCATGTAGCATTCCCCCCCCCCCCCCCGTGGCCAGCTGTTACAAAGCAGCCCAAGGTGACTCCCTGACCGGGCTGTGTGTCCTTGTGCTTCCCCCGCAGCGTGTGTTCGTGTGGGACCTGGACGAGACCATCATCATCTTCCACTCGCTTCTCACGGGGAGCTTCTCCACGCGCTTCGGCAAGGTACGCTCCCCTGCTGCCGCCGCCACCAGCTGTTCGGAACCCTCTGTTCTCTCCTTCCGCATCCCGTTCCTCGCGTTCACCCCCCCCCTACCCATTGCCCTGTCACCCTCTCCTATCCTCTCCTGTTTATTTGGACTTCGGTTCCCGCAGGGCAAAGTTAGGAGGCTTTGAGCTGCGTGTTTGGCCTCATCGTTTCTTCCCTGCCTTTTCACACGCTGGGTGTTTCTCCTCCCCCTCCACCCCCTGCTTCACCCTCCAGTCTCTTTACACAATGGACCCAGGGTGGGGGGGGGGTTGTTTGTCCATCCCGGCCTCCCCGCCGTGTGATTGACAGGTGACGGGCCTTCCGCGTAACAGCCAGCCAGATGACGAGGGAACAACACGGCGTTTCTTGTTTTTGGCTCGCAGCGCTGTTTGGAATTCTCACGCTCCCCCCGACGTTCCCGGACGACGTTTCATTTTCCCTCTCGGTCGCCGAGGGGGATGGAGGGCGGAGCCGTCGGCGCCTGACCGACGCCGCGCAGCCCGTGATGGCGCCCCACCCGGGTTGCACTGCTGAACTAGGGGGTCGGGAAACGGACACACACAAGTCCCAGCACGCGTTCGATGGGGAGATGGGATGATGGGGGGGGGGGCGCCCCCCTTCACCCCCCCCGCTGCCGCAAACATCATCCGAAGATTATCCTCTCCCCGCAGCTGAGGGTCATTGAATTTTTTGATCCTCATCGCCATGTTTTAATCAGCCAACGCTGGCTGTTGTCGACGAATTTACAGCCCGTTTCTGCCATACGATGTCTGTATCCAGTAAATATAATCTCCGACGTCATATTGACCCTGATGTAAACAACGCGGTGGGTGTCGGCTCTGTGTGGAGTGTGTGTCCTGTGGTTGCGTGTGTGTTGTTGCAGCCAGACGCCAGCGCAGAAGGATAATGGGCATGCTGAAAGACAGTTGTTTTCTCTTCCTCTGAGAAGGTGAGGTGAACCATGGAGCACATGAGGATTTTATTCCCTCCATAAGTGCTCCTCTTGTATCTCATTCATCATCCCGCAGGCGGCTGCATCGCAGCCCTATAGCGTGTGAACTCCTTCCCCCGGGGCCGCGCCATTCTCACAATCACGTCCGCCGTGCGGGACAGACCAAAAGAGGAGTGGAATTGCTTGGATTGTCTTTTTTTTTCCTCCTTCTTTTAGGGGTGTGCGTGTGCGTTCTTCTTTCTTTGTGGTCATTCTTTTTTTCGAAGCATTCCTGGCTGTAATTAACTGGAAGGCGACCGACTTCTTTTATTTCGCCCTTAGAACCTCTGCATTCAGAGAGGCTGGGTATTAGATTATGGTGATTACAGATAATTATCCCAATTAAGACCCGAGACCGCCCCTGCCTTCTCCCTCCTCCCCCTCTCCGACCTCGCCTGTTTCCTCCGCCCCCTTCCTCTCCAGCCCTCCTCCTCCACTCCTTCTCCTCCTCTATTCATCGAACGCCATCACGGTGGCTGGCCTGATGTTTCGGGAGGTGCTAATCTGATAGTCACCTTTGGCTGACATCTCAGGCTCTGTTCTACTCTCTCTGCCAACCTGTGGAGCAAGTCAACACAGCACAGCACCTGGCCCTTGTCAACCACAACAATACGCCCACAAAGTTTACACTCGCAAGCCCCAGCCCGATTAAAGAATGGGTTCTCCTGTGGTTGGATATTTGGAACGAGCTCGTTGGGAAATGAAGCCTAATCCATGTCGGTACTCGTTAATTAATGAAGACAGCACTCTTGGGCGCTGGGGAACGAGCGAGAGTCTAGCGTGTAGTCGCTGTTAAAAACGACAACTTGGTACGCATGATTGACACATTGGGGGTGACACTTCCTCGTAGGCCGATGGAACCTGTTGTGTCAGTCAAGCAGCTGAGCTGGCAGGCTGTCGCACGGCTGTTTAAACAGGCAGGGAGGCAAGTAAAGACGGTTGGTCGGGGTTGGTTGGTTCATCGGATTAGACTCTGTCAATTATCAAAGGCCAAAGCTATTGAGTTCCCTTCCTCTGTTTGTTTATGGGTTACAGTCACGAGTCAGTTGCTTACACGATGAGTCGGTTGCTTAGCGAATGGCAGGATTTTAATGTTGAGCTAAATGTTGTTGTCGGGTGTGTGTGTGTGTGTGTGTGTGTGTGTGTGTGTGTGTGGTGTTAGGACTCGTCCAAAGCCGTGTCTCTGGGACTGTGGATGGAGGAGATGATTTTCAACCTGGCCGATTCCCGTCTGTTCTTCAACGACCTGGAGGTGAGACCGACAACCATCTCTCAACCCTCAGAACGATCCAGAAACACCTCCTCCCCCCCACTCTGCCCCCACTCACTTACGAACAGAACTATGGCATCCCGCTATGCCAGCGAAGGAACAATGCGAAGACGTGTTTGGACTAATGAAAGGATCAAATCCGTCTTCTATTGAAAAGAGAGAGAACATTGTGTGTCGGTAATTATAGGTGTGCGTCTGTCTCTGAAAGAAAGAAATGCCAAGGGGAGGGAGGAGGGGATGGAAAAAAAGAAGGCCAACCTCCCTACCAAAACTCCTGTGCTTCTGGTGTCGGCATGTCACGCTTTAGATGGCCTCTGAGTTCCAGTTGTCCATAACTGGCTCGGTAGAATGTGCAGAGGACTGTCTCGGTCCACCGTCGTTTCATGAGTCGGAGATCATTTGGTGTGAACGTCCTAGCTGGGAAAAGCACTGTAGTTCAGGATCATCTGTACATTATTCCAGTCATGTGGTGACTACATGCTGGATTTAATTCGAGGAAGGACAATTCGTTGTTCACAGGACCAGTTACAGTCTTGTCAAACCCAGACCTCAGAGACACGTATTTTTAGGGGCCAAATCTTGTAATTAAATCCCACTAAACCTTAAGAGGTGTTGAGAGCTACCGCGGCGACCGGGTGATAGAGCTGTTCTGCAGCCAGGTGCGTTGTGCGCGCCATGGTAACGGGCCAGTGTGGGAGGCTGCGGGGAGCGCGTGGGAGTGGGTTCCCGGCGTGAGGGGCGAGAGGGATAGAGCGACGGTGAGGTAGCGTCTTCCTCTCTCTCGGGCTGGCTGAAAGGCGATAGGGCCGGGGGCCCCGAGGAGCAAGGCCAGGGAAGGAGTTAGGGGCCTACCAGGATTCAAGAGATGAGAATACCAGAGAGAAAGTTCAGAGGGAAAGAATTAGACTGGAGAGGGAGAGGGAGCGGGAGAGGAAAGGGGAGACTGAGAGAGAGAGAGAGAGAGAGAGAGAGAGATAGAGAGAGAGACAGAGAGAGAGAGAGAGAGAGAGAGATAAAAAGAAATTTCCTCGTAGAAATGTTTGTTGAGATGCGTCATGGCTTCGCCTGAGCGGCTATAGTGTCATATTGTTTGTACGTGGCGTCAGGAAGCGATGGTGTGCCGCCACGCTCCCTGTTCTCCTTCCTCTCGGGCGCCTCCCTGTCTTCGGTTCCAGCAGCTACTTTCCACCCCCGTGCCGCCCTGTGTTTTTATTTTTTTGGGGTGGGGGGGGCTATATTGTCTTTTTCATTTGGTTGTATGGTTCCCCAAGGCCTGCCTGTGCACATCTCACCTCCTGTAACAGATCTCCTTCACTCATGGGTCTGTTTCCTCTCTCATTCCCCAGGAATGTGACCAGGTTCATATTGATGACGTGGCCTCAGACGACAATGGCCAGGACCTGAGGTACACTTCCCTCCTCTCCCCCTCTCTCACCTCTTCTCCTCCTCCTTCCTCTCTCCTCTCCTCCTCCCTCACCTCTCCCCCTCCTCCACCTCCCCCGTTCACCCCCTGAACCAGACGTTCCCCTAGGGTTTTTCCCACACAGAAGAGGGAATGGAACAATATCTATTTCTCTCTTCCTCTCTCTGTCTGTGTTTCTCCCTCTCTCACCTTCTGGATCACCCCCTCTTTGTCTCTCTCTCTCTTTCTCTCTCTCTCTCACACACACACACACACATACATGTCCCAGCAAAAATAATGTATCAGTGTATCACCCATAACTCTTTCATCCCTCATCAAAATAAGCCCATGTCATCCGTTTATCGCCCTCCTTCTAGACCTTTTCCAGCCTAAAGTGATTCATCATTTTAAGATTCAAAGACATATTTGTACCAGAAGACGATGCATCAAAGTGCCTTTTCACATTCCTTCACTCTAAGCGTTGTCAGGAAAGTTACTCTTTTCCTGGCTGTTTAGTTGATCACGTGCTAGACAGGCTCTTACAACCTGTTCATACGCACGCTCAACAACCGTTTGGCAAGCTGTTTATAGTCTTTGCACTGATCTCGACAACTAAAAGCACAGATTTGAAGATGCCTGTGGGTATTCTTTCAAACGTCCCGACGAACCACGTGTTCATTTGTCCCATCGTTTCCGCTAAACCCAAATCGAGCCCATATTCGAATCTAATCACGCCTTCTCAGCGGACGCTTCAAACCAACCTTTCCCCTGGAAAATGTCCTGCCTGCTCTACAGCGTCTCTAACGCTATGTGTACCTTGCCAAGTGCACTATCTGCACATTACATTGAATCAAAAGTAAACCAAGGTGCTGCACGTCAAGGGGAAGAGGGGCTGTCCGGCTAGCTGCGAGGGCTCACCCTGCGGCCTTGCGTGTGTTTGTTGTCGTCCTGCAGCACGTATAACTTTGGCACAGACGGCTTCCAGAGTCCTGCTGGGGCCGGGACCCTGTGTCTGGGCTCCGGGGTCCACGGAGGAGTGGACTGGATGAGGAAGCTGGCGTTCCGCTACCGCCGGGTAAAAGAGATCTACAACACCTACAAAAACAACGTAGGAGGTGGGTCTGGATCTGTGTTTGCTCCGCACACATCTCTGTCGCCGCGGTCAGATTCCTGGTGCAATGTGTGTATCGTACGTGACCTGTGCACATTTTGTGGTCCAGTCAGTCACCATGAAGTTCTAACCACATGCGTAGACGCGTAGAATTGCTCTCACCCCCCCCCAACCCCCCCCAATCGAAGTCCCTGTGGCTGCGCAGTGCTTGGATGATGCGACAGGGGCTAGCGGTGTTGTATTTGGGGCGTTTCCATTAAGTCCCGTCTGTGTTGCGTCCTGGCAGGCCTGCTGGGCAGTCCTAAGAGAGAGGAGTGGCTGCAGCTGCGGAGGGAGATGGAGGTCCTGACAGACCTGTGGCTCACCCAGGCCCTCAAGGCTCTGGCCCTCATCAACTCCAGGTCACCGCCAAGCACCACGCCGACCTCATTTCATTAGGAGTCGCTTCATATCTTAGTTGCGATGTTGACGGTCTGAATGGGGGGAGGGTGTGTCTGATGAGAACCCAAGGTGGTGGTGTTTGTCAATGACGGTGTGTGCGTTGTCTCCTGTGCGTCCGTCCCCCCTGCAGGCCCAACTGTGTGAACGTGCTGGTGACCACCACCCAGCTGATCCCGGCCCTGTCCAAGGTGCTGCTCTACGGCCTGGGCTCCGCCTTCCCCATCGAGAACATCTACAGCGCCACCAAGACAGGTCAGCCCTGCGTCCGTGCACCCACACATGCCACCACCACATGCAGCCATCAAGAGAGAGAGGGGAGGTGGAGGTGGTGGGTGGTGGGTGCTGTTCCAGGCCGGTCAATGTCCAGAGACCTGAACAAATATTTTTTCGTTTTTTTTAACATTGGCTTGAGGGATTTTTCTGTCCGCTTTAGTTGTAATATTGAGTGGATGTCCGCGGGCGGGTAGGTCCATGCGGAGTTCGGTTTCCTGTGGCTGTTGGTGTCATTGTCGTCTTTTATCTCTTCCCCCGGGGTCGCTCAGGGAAGGAGAGCTGCTTCGAGCGAGTGGCCCAGAGGTTCGGCCGCCGTGCGGTGTACGTGGTGATAGGAGACGGCGTGGAGGAGGAAACGGTCGCAAAGAAGGTGAGACTGACAGCGTGAACATCAACATCTCCTCCCTCCAGCCACTGTGATAGTGGGGAACACGTGGCGTTAGATCACACCTACACAACCAGCGCTCAGGCTGGCCCGCAGACACGCCTTCCGGAACAAGAATGCATGCTGTGGTGTTGTTCCTGTGGATTCAATGTTGTGATTGTGGTGTTGCAGAAGAACATGCCTTTCTGGAGAGTGTCGTGTCGTGCTGACCTGGAGGCTCTAAGCCATGCACTGGAGCTGGACTACCTCTAGGAGGCGCCAGCTGTCCCAGCCTGCCCCCACCACCACTTCCTGGACATGGCCCACGGACCAATGAGGGCGCAGGCAGCAGACATAACCGGACATACCCCCCCCTACACACACACACACACACAAACACACACACACACACACACAACTTCAGACCAAGACTATGGGACCAATTTTTGCATCAGCAGGGAGTTGCATCTAGTTACTGGAAATAATACTCTTCTTTTTCATCCATTTACACCTCTTTTCAGAAGGGGTCCCACTTTTGTATTGTAGAGTGTTGCACTGAAATACAATGATCCATTGTGCAGAAAGATGTTAAATAGGGATTAGATGTTTAAGTTCCTCTGTCTATCTATTTGTTAGTTCAATGTTTTCTTCATCTGGAATACTAAGGAATAGGTTAATAAAAACTTTTAAAGAGTCCTAACACAATTTTTATTCATTAGAATTATTGCCAGCAAGTTATTTGAGAGGAGTACTTACACTTCTACATCACTATTAATTTGTTTTTAGGATTCAGCAATTTTGTAAAATATTTCCCCCCAAAAGTTACTGTGTTTTAGTCTGTATTTAAGGACATAAGAATAGTCTTAATAGAATTAGATTGACCTATGAAATGTGACCTATTTATTTGATCAGCATAAACACAAAAAAAACTATTTTGGCAATGGGTTAACACAGTGTAATTGTACATTCTTTTTCACATCGACTTTATTCTTCTGGATTTCGTTCAAAAAGTAAATAAATAAAAAGAAGCTGTAGGTTAGCGCTTGAATAGAAACCGGTTGTCTTCAAATTGATGCTGGAATGTGTATTTGTTGTCTTGTTTAATTCTGTTTTTCTCTCTCTCTGATGTTTTGTCTTGTATGCCATGAATCTGATGAACTGGCACGTTCGTCTGTGGACTTGCATGTGCTCATGACACAGCCTGTCAGCTTAGCTACGATTTGTATATAATGTTTCATTGTTGATTTTGTTTTGAAACAGACAGTATTATAAATATGGATTGAGCATAAAAATAAATTCAAATATGTGATTTCGGAGAATGTATGTCTGAAAGAGTTTTTATTGTTTACGTGTAAAAAATACATCGTTGTCGTGAATTAAATATCACATTAGTCTTCGCGGTAATTCAACGTAAAAGGTCAAATGGGTGCAGTGAGCATTGAGGAAAGTTTGCTGAAAACGATCAAATGAGCGAGGGCTCTCTCTGCTGGATATCAAGTGAACTACAAGAGCATCGGACCCACAGGAGAGCGCGGTGGTTCCCACCGTCAAAGTCCTGACTACATTCACCAGAAACAACACAAACAAGTCTACAAGTAGAAACACATTGAACACATTCGAAATAAATACAAAACAACACGCATAATATATATATATATATAAATAAATATAATTAATATAATACATAAATAGCATATAATACTTCAGGTTTGCGGCACATGGAAAAAAACTAACGCACTTCAGTTGGGTTGCTGAGCAACAGTGTGCTAAGCATCCTAACTGTGGCCAATTAGAGTCTAGGGAGCTTTGACAGCAACCATGCAGAATCCTCTGATGGGTGCAGAATGGTTCTTTAAGATCAGCATAGCCTGCAGAGTCTTGGTCCCCACCATCCTGGGAGTGAAAGAGACGATCCTCTCTACTCTGCCCCCTGGCGGTAGCGTTTTGATCCTGCAGGTTCAGAGAGGACACGACCAGAACATTACCTCAGTGAAAACAAAAGTAACTCACAACAAAAACATTTCAAAAGTTGTACTTCTCAACTTCATTAGTTTACACAGGGAAGGTCATCCCTGGTGAAGTGAAAGAATACAATCAAAGCATGACTTATAAGACGGTTAGAGCCACTCCCAAGGTAGAACAGTCTATTGTCATCACTCAGCACATTCTTTGTTGACAGTTCGGCAAGCTGTCAACTGTCACTCCTTACAAAGGTATATTTTATGCATCAGCGAGGCAGCTACTGTATCACAGCGTATGCGAAGCCCTCTGTGACATCGCTTGTAAAAAAATTCCAAAAAGGCCTTTAAAATACTTTTCGATTTGATTCGGATTTGATGACGATACTCGATGATAGCCGACATCACTCTTACCTTGAGTGAACTTTCCCCTCGATCAACCCAGCGGCACACACAGTCAGAAGTCCGCTGACTGGGACGGGGAAGGGGTTGGTGAAGGCTACGAGGGCCTGGCAGTCCTTGCGTAGAACGACGGAGTCTTCGTCTGAAACCTGAAACGAGAGGGTCGAGGGTCAGAATTCGTCCCGCTCCCTCTTCGAACGCAGCCACGGGAAAGCCATGAGGAGGCCTTGTTACGAAATCAACAACTAAGGTGTTCATTTACCGGACGCTTTGGTCCAAAGCCACGTAAAGAGAAGGGAGGGGGGGGTGTTTAAACTGTTTAAGGATTATAAGCTCAACATCTACGTCTTGCACTGTAATCAAACGCTTCCACCTTGAGCTACACCCACTTCTTACGTAACATTCGCACAAAGCATCAAAGATTCAAGGGCTTTTGACAGAACATTCGGTCTGGACACATCCTAATCCATGCAACGCCTTCTTTTGGTGAGTGACTCGGAGAGGATGGGTGAGGAACCTCATGCCTGGGGGAGGGGAGGGGATGGAGGGGGAGGAGGAGCCTACCTTTATGGAAAGCTCCGGGCTGGCGAAGTTGAACTCCTCGGACGCCAGGAAGGTCTGGAAGTTGGCCTGGTCCTGCAGCACCACAGCCAGGTTGACCAGGTCCTCTCCCTGCAGGCGCTCGTACTGGGACGCGTTGATGTTGTGGTGCAGCACCTTGACTGTACACACAGGCAGGCAGACGAGAGAGAGAGCGAGAGAGTGAGAGAGAGAGAGAGAGCGAGAGAGACAGAGAGAGAGAGAGAGAGAGAGAGAGAGAGAGAGAGAGTGGGGGAAAGCGAGTGAGCTTCACTTGCTAGGGAGATGAACTGAGTTGTCATAAGTTGTCATGTCATCCTATCGTGTGTTGTCATAAGTCGAGAGGATTCAGTGGGTGGTCATCTTCTAAGGTCATCTCAAAGTGTGGTTCTTACCTTCTAAGGGGGCTATCTGGACCATGCTGTGGCTCTCCCAGAACGTCTCTGAGGGGCTGTGGTTGTACGTCTTGGCCTGGGCGTTGACGTGCTCTTTCAGGACCTTGGGAACTGACTCCGTGTTGGTGATTGTCACCGAAAAGGAAATGCTCTCCCCTGACACGGGCACCTTCATCAGGGCCAGGGACACAGACAAGCCCTGGGTGGAACCTAGACACAGAAACACGCACAGACAACCGCTTGAGTCCAACAAGACTTTGCTTTCCGGGCCCTTTCCGGCACATTCTAGACTTGCAATACAATAAACCGAGTCTGGCTGGGCCCTTCCTTCAGAAGAGTCATCTTCAAAGAGACTAAAAGGTGCGTCTCCCTCAAGGAGACACGCGTAAGCAGAAGACGTACCTCTGCTCAGTGTTCCTCCTCGGGACAGAGTGGACGATCTGGACATCGTACTCGACGGAGCTGCAGAGACGAAAAAAAACAACTGCTTAGTTCACGGTGACGAGGCCCATTTTAGGAACACTCTAATACTGAGATGCTCCGGTTAAAAAATTCAGACTTCAATCAACAGCGGTTACGGGCAAGATACGCTGAGGGCATTTAACGCCCACGAGATTCAACGCAGTGCAGGCAATGGGTCAAATGTCCAAACTGCGAAAGCCAAATGTGGTATTTGACTTGTCGCATGAAGGAAGCCGGCTGCTCAAGTCCAAGTTTGCACTGACCTTTATTGTGTTTGTAGCTGGCTGTGATGTTGTACGGCCGGGGGAGCCCGATGGCCTTGGTGCAGATGAGGGAGCCCACCATCTCCGTGTCGATGCTTCGGCTGATCACCTGACCCTGCCGCACGACCATCTTGTGAACGTCGGCGTTCACCTCGGCCACCACGAAGGGCACGTCGTAAGGCAGGTCCGTGCGTCTGTCTCTGATGGCCTTCACAGGGGCGGGGCCACAGCAGAACACCCCTACGAGAAGGATGGGACCACCAGTTAGAGAACAGGGCCAATATTCAAAAGGATGAGGTTGTTTCCCAATGGCGTATCACACGTCTCAGCGTGAGCGTGTGGACGTCAAGTCTCTGTGACCTCTCACCTTTGCTCCTCTCCTGCGGGGTGGGGTCCAACGCTTGCCAGCCGTCCAATCCTGGGCCCAGGTCTGGGCGTGACATCCAACACTCTACCCATACATGGAAGTTCCTGTCAGGAAGAAAGCTACATTTTAGATCGAAGGCTACAAGATAAGCGATGATGACTCACGGTAGGAAGATGCTCTCACCATATGCTGTCTGTGGTTTGGGGTAGTTTCATTCCTGTCTCACTGTAAAACTCCTCAATCACCAGGTTGCCATTGGTGTCGTGGGCGGAGTTGAAGTTTGTGACGACGCGGGTTGGAATTCCGAGGACTCTCATGACTTGAAACACAGATACACATTCAAGGTTTGTCTTGGGAAATGCGGAAACACATTTTTCACGCATTAGGTTTTCTGAGCGGCCGCAGGAATTCATATGACTTCCACTTTGATTTCAAAGTAGGCCGAAACTTTGTAGGGACAGTATCTTTTTTGAGCTGTAACAATGACGAGTCATTCTTAGTATGAAAGCATTATTACCTGTGCACATGACAGCAGCATACACCCAACACTGGCCATACTTGACTGGGCTGAAACCAGACTTGGCCCACTGCCTCAGAATGTCCTCACTTCTGGTCCACCTGGAGGGAGCCACGCCCTGGCTGAAGTCCTCCGTCCAGTTTCCTTTCAGGATGCCTCGGTCATCCTCACAGTTAATCTGAGGGAGGGCAGAAAAAAAGCCTTTGGATGAAAGATATTTCGAAATAAAAGGTCGAATGACGTAGACGGGCACATGTGGGAAGGAGGCTTTGTGCAAACGTGTTTGGTTACTAAGGTAGATGCCAAAATGACTGAATGGCAAATGACTGTGAAAGCTGATATGTTTCACTGTCTGCTGAAGGCCAGGACAAGCTACAGCCTGTTTTATGAGGCTGAGTTTGGTGCTCAAGTCGTAAGACACCGTAATGAAGCCCTTGAGGTGTGTGTGTGTGTGTGTGTGTGTGTGTGTGTGTGTGTGTGTGTGTGTGTGTGTGTGTGTGTGACTCACCATGGCTGACACGACCCTGCTGATGTACACTGGGTTTCCTCTGCTCTGATAGTCCTGCTTTCGGCTCCGGTTGTGTTGGGGGCTGACCTGTAGAATCATCATGCAGATCTCCAGGATCCCTGGCTCATACTGAGGCAAGGCGAGAGAGACACGGAGAGGGAGAGACACAGAGGGGGAGAGGGAGAGAGTGGGAGAGAGACATAGAGACAGAGACAGAGAGGGAGAAAGAGAGAGAGCGATTGAGAGAGACAGAGAGGGAGAAACAGAAACAAGGAGAGAGATAGAGAAAGAGAGAGACAGACAGACAGAGAAAGAGAGAAACAGAAAGGGTGAGACAGAAAGAGAGGGAGAGAGAGAGGTTGACAGGTTAGTCACAGGGACTTGCAGGGACAGTATGAATCTATCTGGCTTATACAAAGTCCTGGGATGAAGAACATGCAGTGTTCTTACCTGGTCGAAAGACCACGCTCTAGACACGAGGTTCTTGGACGTGCCCATGAAGAGCAAGCCAGATTCGCTCCTCACATATTCCTCTCGCTGGTCTTCAAAAGGAATGTAAACCTCATCCTCTGTAGGGAAAACAAAACGTTAGAACGTCTCCAAAAGTGGCTGTTACGAACGTGAGGACGTAAACGCCCGCCGATCCTAGGGGTTTCCTTACCGCGGCACCAGGGGTTACAGAGCAGGAAGAAGCGTCCCACCATGTACGCCTTCTGGCCTTGCTGAGTGAGCACGTGCAGCTGGAGACTGTACTGGCCCACGGCGGCTGAAGCAGGGGTGGAGAGGAACACGGAGGGGGCGAGGGTATTGAGGCCGTCCTGGTCGAAACAGGCCCCCCATCTGGAGACAGTGGCTTGTTTGGAGAAGGTCACAGGGAAAGACACTTGGAGATGACCTGGAAGAAAGACAACAAGAGTCAGTAGGACATTAATAAGCAGCAAGACTCTCTGATCACACTGTAGATTCACAACACACAATCCACGCAAGCGATCATGAGGTTGCCTAGTGAATCCGTCCCCAGATTGCATCTTGGTGACATGCTGTCGGTGTCATGACACGCTGACAGAATGCAACCGGCCCGATGCAAAACTGAGCAGTACCTAGTAGGGCTCTGAAGATGAGGGTGTCCGTTTGGGGATTGAAGGGTCTGCCACTGAGGTTCAGGGTGAGTCGGAAGGGCACTCCTCTTCGGACGACGAGGCTCTTGGATGCAAAGTCTTGCGTGTTGTGACTCTGCTGGTTGTCCAGCTCCTCCAGGTTGACGTGTTGAACACTTAGATCTGGAATCAAACAGAGTCACAAGGTGTAACACTAAGTTTGGCCCAAAACTGTTCCGACAGCTTCTGATTGAAATGCCACAGAGGAAGCATAAAGTAGTGCGCAACATAGAGTTCTACCCCTCCAAAGTCTTCTTCACAATGTGAAAAAGAGGTTTACAGTTACACAGAACAGACGTGAGAAAGAAACCATTCCGTGTATGAGGAAAACCAGATCTCACCTTCCATTAGGCTGTCTGTCTGGAACGTTTTTCTTTGCGATATGAAAACCCACACTCTCCATCCACGTCTATTTAAAGGGCTTGATTAGCCCAACCCACTGTTGATATGCGATTCTTTGAATTATCGTTCCAGAAAGTTTTGCTACGTTAGAAAGTGGACTGACCGGTTTCGCCCTTAACTATGGATGTGACTTCAGTTCGCTGAAAGACATGTACTCACGCATTAAGCAACCACTGTTGTCTGTTGCGAAAGCAACACCTTTGACGTTTAACCACACCCACTCTCCAGAACAGATGGTGTACTGTCTCTCTCTCTCTGTGTGTGTAGTCTGGTCGATACAGTACAACGTGTACATCTGTCATTACAATCATGCAGAACAACCATCACGTGTGCCATTCAATAAAAACAACAAACCCCAACCAGGACTTGCAAACGAAGCGTTGTGTATATTTAAAAAAGGCAAGCTATCGGGGAAGACCCCCAATGTTTTAATATTATAAACATATGTTGCTGTATATGTGTGAGGATATTATGTAGTTCATAAGAATATATATTTTCAAGTTCTTTTTAGTGCTGAATTGTTGGCAGCTGAGCAAATGTACTATATTTAGTGTCTTAGACTGTAGTTCTCACACTACAGTAAGCTGCTCATAACACTTCAAGCGATTATGACCTGTCACCTATTTGTTGACACAATCTGACGGACGAGACTTGTCACTTTTCACTGTAGGTGAGGCCACATGCATATTTCAGAACATCGTTTTCAGGTCAGTCATGTGCACACGCCCCCCTCACACCCTCGCAAATATAATGTAAGGAACACTAACCCCTCCCTTTGATTGAGATCAGAGATGTTCTGCCAAAAGTTATTACTCACCAAATGTTCAGACTGTTTCGTAGAACACTTCTTTTTTTTTATAGGAAAGGCTTGCGCAATGACAAGGATATCGTCAAGCGCACAAAGTACACTCAATTAAAACAAGGGTAATTCATAAGAATTTACAGTTTTATTTAAAGTTTATGTTAATATTAAAATAAAAGGTGATTATAAAAGAAAATCTGTAAATGATATTTGACAACTATACAGTATTATACAACTTAGTGCTATTCATTGGGCATTAACAGCTTTGATATGAAGGAAACACTAACTGAGCAATAGATGGACCCTCTACAAAAATGTGTATAAATCATTGATCAGGGGAAACAGACATCAAGATCATGCATAGCATAGCATAGCATAGCATAGCGAATAATTTGTATGGCAGTATGGAGAAAGGCAATTTAGGCTATTTGTACCCTTAAACAATTGCTTTAGGGTTAGGGTTAGTGCAAACAAGTGCTAAACGTAGTCACTTGTGTGACAACAAGGCCACATAAGACAGGTAGCCTATGCTGGATGTGAACATAAACCAACACAAAAATCAGAAAATATTTTAAATGAATTCACATTCTCACTTAGCATCAGTTCTATGATTTTGCTAAGTACAATACTTGAATTGAGGCAAAATGTTATTGAAAAGCCATGTTTCGCAGAAGCTTTTCAATGCTGTTTCAAATCACTTCATGGGAGTCAAACTCCTCTTAATCCAACTAACTGCTACAAATGACACACACTGAGAACCATGTTCCTACTCATCACATGTTCAAGGACCATCCATGCCCGTCATCCACGAGATCTTACCAGCTCAACGCAACCTAAGCGAGCGCACATCCCTGGTTTTAAGGGGCAGTTCTGGGCTTGTTGTACACCAGAAAGTCTGTGATGTCATGCCACACGTTGCTGTCATGGTAGAGGTAGTTCATGGAGGACTGCAGGGATGGCTGGAGGGTGTGGGGGTAGTATTCAAACAACCAAAGCACGACGCCCCACACCAGGGTGGCGAAGAGGGGGAAGGGATCCTGTTTGGGCTGGGGTATGTAGCCTTTCTCCACAGCCAAGCGGGACAGGGCAAAAAGGATCCTTGACAACAGATACATGTTGATCTGTAGACAAAAACACCATCCGGGAAAGACATGGGTGAACTCAGACAGAGACCAGACAGAGATCATTTAGTCATGAATAACGAGTAATCTTGAATAACGTAATGTTTTTTTTTTTTTTTTTTACCTGGCTATTGATGTTGTTATTTTCACCAAACACCAACCAGCCACCAAGGCAGGCAGCCAAAAAGGAGTGTGACTGGAGACTTTTTCCATGGATCTTCTCCTGCAAAGTCTGCAGTCCCTTATACGTGAATACAAAGTAGGCCAGGTTGCGGGAGTGGGTGTAGGTGGCTTTTACAATGGCCTTGAGCTTGTCCTTCAAACTGGGTCAAAGAGAAGCAGATTATTCCGAGGGGGGGAGGGGGGGGGTATTAACCGCGAAAGTGCGCTTGGGGTCTTACAGGAAAGCGTCTCACCTTCCACTTCTGAATAGAAATGTCATCACAAGAGCGTGTGGAGCTCTGATTTTGGCACCGTAGCTAGAAGGAAAAACACAATATCAAGTTCAGAGCATAAGAGACACATCGACCATAAGATCTAGAGCAAAAGGTCAAATACGAGTCGCTGAAATGACCAAGCCTTCTAGCAGCTAAATACACGGCGTTTTTAGAATCGATATGCATCTGAATTAGGAATGCCATTAATCGTAGGTAATGATTTGATCAAATGTATTTGTACATAGTAAGTTAACTAATCATTTAACCAGTGTATCGTTTACAGTAGCCGCTAACTAGCTCAACAACTCTTAACTCCTTGTGAATATTCTAGTAGAACGTGTTTACACTCACACAGCACCATTTCTGAATCCTTTGACAACAGCGAGGGCAGCTTTATACTGGTTATGCTGCAGCAAGTTATTAACGGTGTACAGAAGAGTCTTTAACATATCTGGACCTGCCATTTTTCAGAATGGGAATGGGACGGTATTACATGTCGTACACAACCTGAGAGCTTTGGTACAGCTCACAACTTCGTCGTATGGAAAACAAACTCCTATCGTAAGAGGTTCCTACTCAGTGGTCATTTCGCCAAACGAAAGGTATGTTGTGGACATTAAAACATATTTGCACCTTTCAAAACAAACGACAAGTTCAAATAGCTCATTGTTTTAATTCAGAATTTTCAAAATTGGTTTTGACAGATTCACACAACATATTCACCCTTTTCACATTAACATGAGAACAAATAAATAGTATTCAACCATTGACTCCCATTTATCAAAAGGTTAGCGCGTCCACAAAGAAAAATACAGTGATTACACTATCAACATGATTTACAATTCAATTGTTAGAATTCAAAGTATTAGCATTTGCATATTTCTATACAATTCGTTCCCCTATGATCCAGGAACACTAAAATTATTAAAAAATAAAATAATTTAAAGTGGTATACCAGTCAAGTAAGCTGTCAAGGTGCTATCTCTAGTTACTTGTTACAGAGAAAAATAATCTACATTTAATTGACAAATTTAGATTATGTTTTCAAACGGCCATCTCTTCACAAGGCGGTGCACTAGTACACAGTGAGCCAAAATGAGTAGCCGTCATGAGTCAGTACAAGACAGTGACTGCAGTGGATCTAAAGGGACACAGCTTTACCCAAATCACTATACACAGCCAAGCCAGAGAGAGCACAGCCACAGACAAACAGAAGGGGTAGAGGGTTTGAATTTCTGAGTCAAAAATCCGGATCTTTTAAAAGCTTCTCAATAGAACGTAGCTATCATCTAGTCTTCATCTCTTTCTGGGCGACTAAGAATTTAAAAACATTTGAATAAAACCCAAACAAACGTACTCGTACGTAACTTAGTACTTGTACAACCACCTGTCAGTCAATTGGCTCTTTCACTAAAGTGCCTGTTGCGTGTAGTGGAACAGCATGCTTTTGCTTGGTGACCGATCGCGGTGATCTAGAAAAGACCGATCATTATTCCAGTCTCGTTTAAATAAGACTTGTGCTTATTTAAAAGATGCCCCCTAAGGATATGCTTGAAGAACCACAAGCCGCACGATACGATGGGCTCTGATGTCTAGATTGCATGTGCAGTCACTCACCCTCATCTCACCCGGTGTCGTCTCCTCAAACACACGGCCAATCAGTCTCTCACAGGCATTAGCTACTATTGACTTTGGAACCCCCCCCCTCCCCAAAAAAATGCACCTTTTATAAAAACGAGTATTTTCTACAGAGCTGTATTACAAATCCCAACCCTATAGAACTAGGGCTACACGCCCAGGTACAGGAGAGTCCACACACCCCCCCCCCCCCCCCCCCCTCCGTCGGCTTCTTTGAACGTTTTGGTGTCGTATCTTAAACCTGA
>BROE01000020.1:4932611-4969014 GCA_036571765.1 Plecoglossus altivelis
AACGGCTTGTCGTTTAACAACCTAGACAACACACACACACACACACACACACACAAACAAACATCACGGTTAGAGGGTGTTACCTAACAAGTGCACATAACAAAGCTGACAGTACTCTTGTTGTGGACAAAGTGGTTGTGTGTGTTGTGCTCTCAGGAGAAAGTCACCCTTGCGTCCTGGGGTCCTCCCACTGGGTGGTTCGCGTCGTGTGCTGGACAAAGTACACCCTGCCGTTGCTGTCCGTTCTCTTCTCTGTGCGGGGATGAAGGACAGACAGGAGGACACAGGCGTGTGAATACGGGAGGAGGGTCACCTCAGGCGGTGCAGCGTGGGCACATTTACATGACAGCAGCGACCGTCGTGACGACAGCAGGCCGGTGGTGCTGTGCTTGCAGCTTGATGCTTACCCCAGCCGTGTGGCAACGGCCCCAGTGGGTCAAACTCCTTATTTGGTGTGGGAGGCAGCTGGTCCTGGAGCTGTACAGGAGAGGAGGAGGAGGAAGAGAGACAGAGAGGAAAAAGAAAGAGAGAGGAGAGAGAGACAAAGACAGAGAAAGAGGAGAGAAAGTCAATCCAATGACATCAGGCTAGGCATTGCAGTCATAGCATCTCCCCCCTAAGTTGGTGGCTATCCCCAGCCATCAGGCGATTGCCGTGGGGCACCAGCGTGCTCCTCACCCCGTAGATGAACCTCTGGTTGAACTGCTGCATGGCCCCCTGCAGCTGGCTGCGCTGGTGCTGCCACTCCTCGTAGTTCCGCACTGACTCCTGCGTGGGCCGCTGCCAGGTGGTGGTGCGCGTGATGTGGTCCACAAAGTAGACCCGGCCCATGGGGTCCACCCGCCGCTCCCACCTGCAACAACACACAAACGCACTGGGGCCTCAGCAGGGCGGCGACCTAGGAGTACAAACCAAGCGCACCTCGATGCTCCTGTGGCTTGTATGCTTTTGCGCCTGTCTGCTGCTGATTCTGTGTGTGTGGTAGACGGGAGATGTGGCCTAGGTGGTGTTCTTTACCCAGCAGGAAGTGACTCGGGTCTGTCCCAGGTAGTTCTCTTCTCGATGTGATCCACAAAGTACAGGCGACCGTTGTGGTCCACCCTCTGCTCCCAGCTGCAAAGCAACACAAAGACACACGCTAGGATAACGAGGTGTCCACAAACAGATGTCAGACTAGGAAGACAGTATTAATATTTACACCCCTGGGAGCTTGGAAGAGATCCATTTCTGCTTGACGATCAGTGAGAGAGAGCTACAATGACCCGTGCTCTGGTGCATAAGAGTTCTTATGGGTTCAGTAAGACAGTCTGGACTCGGGCCTTACCCTGGGGGCAGCGGCCCATTGGAGATGGGGCTGGGGCCCGGGACTGGGGCCACCGCAGGAGCCCCTGCTGCAGGAGGGGTGGCGGAGGCCTGCGAGGGCCCCGCGGGGGGCTCCTGGTAGTCGGAGCTGCCGCTGGCCGAGGCCTGGGACAGGCCGTCTGTGGCCGGGGCTTCGCTCATCTCGCTGGGGGTGGAGCTGCTGGACGAGGCTGCAGGGGGGGAGAAAGGATGGAGGACTAGGTGATGGTGATGCGTTAGAGAAACAGGAACGAGGAAGGAACAGAGGTACGACTGTGGTAGGGAGCCATGGAATGTCTGCGATGAGGTGTGTCGAAAGCTCTTTGTTGTTTGTTGATGTAGAGCCAAAGACATTTCTAGCAGGTGAGGCCATTCAAAAAACCCAAACTAATATCTAATCTAATATCTTAGTAACTTTGTTTTCTCAGCTCACCAGGGGAGGCTGCAGGCCGACGGGGGGTGGGAGGAGGGGGCCGGGCAGGTCTGGGAGGGCGAGAGCCGTTGGAGCCCCCGGGGGACGGGGCGGGAGACCCTGCGCCGTTGCCGGGGTGGCCGTTAGGCACGATGACCCAGTCTTCGTTGGAGTCGCTGGAGGGAGAGGTGTCTCGGCTGGACCTGGGGGGGGGGAGAAACCCAAACAAGCTCACTGGGTGAAGACGTGGGAACGTGGAAGTCCAGCCTCGAGTGGCATCTGCACATCCTGCATGGCTGGTTGGAGGGCAGGACGGGGCTGGTAATCACCTGTTGCCGCAGTCTCCGTTCCGCCTCACTTCCCCGTTTGGAACAGCAGCTGCGGAAAGGGATAGGATAGGACAAATGTCAATCATCGGTCACCCGTCACCTTTAGTCACCAGGCTGCACGGTAACAGTGCTGACAGTGCAGCGGGTAGGAGAAGACTGCAGCGTTCCTCACCGCGCGCTCTCTCCGCTGAGGCGAAGGTCTCTGGGTCCACCTGCATGCCGTCTAGACACACGGACAGGTCCCCCACGCTGTCTCTGGGGTCCCTGTCTGAGCACAGCTGCAGCGTCTGCACCACCTCGTACACTGTGGACGCACGCACGCACGCAATTGAGAGAGTGGATGAGTACACCAGCATCTTTGATCCTTGTAAGCGGACCAGAATGTTGACGCGCATGTCATAGGTCACATGGCCAAGCACATTGTCAAGCATGTGTGAAAGGAGCCATTGTAAAGGCAGAGTAAACCCATTCACCAGTCAGACCTGACGTCAAGATTTAGGCCTTACTCTAAGCTGGGAGCCAGCTTCAAATAGCTCACCACTTATATGCTATACAGACACATGACAAAACGACAGATCTTGCTGAAAGAGAAACAAATATACTCTTTCACTTGAACAGACTACTGAGTGTGTGTGTGTGTGTGTGTGTTATTAGGTCTACACACTCCAGTTCACCATTGCAGAATGGCTTAGACAAATCAAGAGCACATGAGATAATCCCTACGCTTGCTACGTACTGGCCGACAGCTAGATCTGCGGGTGGCCGAGGACACGTCCAGAGAGCAACAACTCACATTTCATTTCATTGGACTTGAGGGTTTCGCTGATCTCCAAGGTCGCCAGCCCCAGCAAGATGTCCGCCTTCAAGGTCTGGTGACTCCATACCCGGAATACCAGCTTGCTAAACGGGGTGACTATTCTATAACAGGGGAGGAAGCAGCACCGGAGGTGAGCCAATACGAAGAGCTAGTAATAGTCCCAGTTCAAGTGAAAAAGCCTAACAGGCATTACGATTGGTTATCATTAGGCTACGACATGACCAATGATAGACTGTTTTGCCTAGCCGAAGCATGGTAGCCTGTATGCAGTGTGGTTCCTGCTACAACAAGGCTCCAGATCTAACACACACACACCAGCACTTACACTGTTAGGGGCTGCTTCCATTTGGGGCTGTGCGTGTTGTTGCATTTGTCGGTTTTCTTCGACTGACCGTCCACAGCCACCTCCACGTAAGGACTGGGCCCAAACCAGTTCTTTTTGTTCTCTCTCAGTTTAGCTGACAGGACTGCAGGGATGAGCACACACACGTACGCGAGCGCACCTTGGTTAGCAAACAGGAAATTTTCCCACTACACTTACGTTTCTGCGTCGTACGTCCTATCTAGAGGGTTCGTTTCTGCGTCTATATTGGAAATTACGCAACAAGCATCCATCAATGGGCCTTTCCTTCACAACGCAAACCCAAAAAACCAAGACTTGGGCTGACATGGGACAACTCACCAGTGACTTGAAGTTGTGCCTTCATGGTACAGCCATTAACCACAGCCTGGTTGTGCTGGACCTACACACCAACGACATAAAATATGACATCACAGGTAAACATGAGGTCCTGATGGATGACAGGTTTCTACAACAGGGGACTGTCCTGTCAACAGGGGACTGTCCTGTCAACAGAGGACTGTCCTGTCAACAGGGGACTGTCCTGTCAACAGGGGACTGTCCTGTCAACAGGGGACTGTCTTTATGTTGACTCAAACGGACCCGTAAACCACAGAGCGTGACAGAACTTACCGGATAATCAAGAAGCATCCTAGATTAATATGCTATTCCCCTTGAAACAATTCAAATCTTTGAGAGGATCAAGCGATTCCACCTGTCCCTGCGGCCCCAGTGGACACCGTGCGAATCCTTGTGGCAGCCCTGCTCGGCTAAATCTGTTGTGGATTACATGTGATGTAACACCTGGTGATGACATGCCTGTGCTGCCTACATAACCTGACTTGTACTCTGTTGGTGATGGCCTGAACTGTCCTATCTCTCGCAAACCCCTTATCGACAAGATCAAAGGTAACTACCATGCTTAAGGGTTGCCCTTGTTCCAATAACTACTGCTAAAGGTCCCGTGGCAGACGTGTGATGAGGCACATCGCATTGGACTTCACGTTTCGCTACGATTTTCAGTTACATCTGCTACGATGGTCCAACAATCACGGAAAGACTTTTATTTACCACATCACATGATTAACTGTCCTGAGCTACCAGCCTGGTCGACGACACTAAGAACAGTAGATAATCTCTGGCCACTAATGACCCCATCCGCTGAACACAAACTTGCCTACTTGTTATTTAAGGAACCACATCTCCTCCCATAGCACAATTAGCCACGGACGGTGCTGACTTGCTGGCACAGCTAACTAATAAGATACACCCACGTCTCATGTGGGGCACAAAGTTTTTCTTTCGTTGAATTTGACAAGGATGGAATAAGTATAAGAACTAATGTTGTGTGATTTGCCTGTCAATCCAAACGTGTTTGTCCTACAGCGCGGACCACAATGACGGCGTCAACAAACAAACAAACAGTTATCTAGATCCAACAACTACTAGGCCGAATAGTTAGCATTAGCTAGCTGACAAGTGCAGATAGATTAGCTTGTCTAGCAAAACGCTGTAGTAACTAGCAAGCACACTAAACTGTTCAGCTAGGCCTTCACAAGCTGCTTAATAATAAACGAGTCTGGCAAGTCTATAGATAGTATAATTTGTCCTGAATCGACAAGGGGGTCAGATTCTTGCTAGCTAGCATTTGCAGAGCAAGCTAATAATATCATGTTCAACCGGCAAGATGGCCAGTGTACTGTCCAGTATTTACGTCTTGATACTGCACAGTTGCGGGTTAACTAAACATTCAGCGATATGATTGTACTGGTAACCTTAAGGTATTTTGTACAGCTGGTTACATATGATACTTAATATGAAAATTACCTTAAGCAGACGCTCCCGTTGTTTGGAACAAGTAATTAGCCAGCTGGGAGCTAGCTAGCTAGCCGTCCAGGTTGGTGTTAGGATATTTGCTAGCTGTGTGTGAGTGAGTTACCGTAGAGCCAACGCCAACAAGTATTTTCGGATTTTCAAAATAATAGTCCCAATCATAACAAACCTCCTCAATCCCATCAAAATAATGTATTTCGTAAGGAGAAAACATGTGACAGTATATCATTCACACACCAAATATTTCTGTCTCCAAACTGTTTAGAAATTGTCCACCTAAAACTCAGTAGACTCTCCAGTAGATGGCAGATGTTTAATAGTAACCTAAAGGATGCGAATCTGATAGACGTTTCATAATGACATATTAATTGTGCTGAAAATGAAAATATTTAAATTGAAATATAAATAAAATATTTGACTGCTAAATAATAAATGCTGACAATGCCGTGTTTGAATGGGCATAGTCTACAAGACCACGTATAAGGCCTGCATGCCACTTTGACAACATCACAACATACTTTAATAATGTCAGTGACCTCAAATGTGTTTACATGCAAAAGCGGCGACAGACCGTTTTATAAATCCTTTCAACTAGTTAACTCAAGGTGTAATTTCGGATAATCTGGAACATTGTATAGAGTTTGAACACCTAAATTCTAGCGATTATCCTTCTGCTATGAAAATGTCTAGTCCACAGAACTTTTACTCTAGGTTTAGGATGGACGATGTGACTGAAATCACAAAACTTGATTGGTGTGTTGTCACAAAAGGGACAGGTTAATCAACTCTCAGGAAGCTCCCATGAGAAAATCCAGACAATAAACGATGAATAAAAGATTACCCGAATCCCCCCATTAAACATGAAGCCTACGATGAAAGTTAGCATTCTGACAGAAACCTCAAACTTTGCTCAATCAAGTAACTTATACATATAACCACAGACACGATGACCTGGCCTAACCGTAATGACTGTAAGCAGACTGACAAGTGATTACCGCTAGGAACGCAACCTTCTAAATGCGCCACTGCTATCGTTTTCAGCGCCAGGTGATGCTCAACGAGCATGCTAACCAATCAGAGCAGAGAAGGGAAGCCTATACTGCAGAAAGTTGCGGAGCAACATCAACGCCTTCTCGTTACTCTGCGCTCAGACTCTTTGAAATACGTACGCTGTCAACTTGATCAACGTCGCGGAGCTCTCTTCGAGAACTAGAGACGACTGTTGAAGAGCATTCCTAACCTATTCAGAAATGTTGGCTTGCACGGAGATGATCACTATGTGCCTGCAGTCGGCGAAACAAAAGCATCTTCGGGCGCAGCAGCAGCCGCAACTGCATAACCTTGTACACGGACTTCCAATATTTCACGATGTAAGTAGCTACATGAATACGGAACTCACATATATGTCTGTATTGCAGCACGCCGACAAAAGTCGTAGACATAGGTTAAGAAAGAAATAGTTTTTGTTTGTTTGTTTTGTAGCTTATAGATTATTAAACGCAGTAAACAAAGAAATAATGAAGACCTTTTAACAGATACAGATGCCGAATTACGTGATTTTCATTTTGCAGTCCCTTGGTTTGGCTTTTTTGTATGTGCGTCTGTGACGTGCTGTGTCAGTTCTGTGGGCTGCATGGTAGATGAGGGAAAGGTACACAGCTGGTTCCTCTGCGTGACAAAGTATAAGCTTTCTCAGCAGGAGAGATGGGGGGGGGGGGGGGGCGGGTTCCTGGTACGCCCGCCCACCCACCACCACCACTACATCCCCACCCTCTCCCTCACCCCCACCCTAGGCAAGGGCACAGATTAGTCCACGTTGTATAGATACGGAGATCCACTAATGATCTTTAAGCTTAAGCTTTGGCTATAACCCATCCTTTATCGATCAGCCCCCAGTTGAACGGTTGTTCATTGTGACCCCGAGGAATACACATCGGTGTACCATATCATAAGTACTTCCCTGGTTATTTAATGACATGGTTCATAATAGTAACCTGTAAACTGTGACACATCGCTTGTACAGTGAGTCATCTTCATGCACAGCAGGAATAATTAGATGCCTCAGAGTAGATGTTGCTTCACCTTTCTTTGACTGAGGAGGAAGACCATGTGATGCTTTCCTTCAACAGATCAGGGATCTGTTTTGAGCGTGGAAGATAAAAGATGACCAGCGTCAGAGTATTGGGCCACGAGCTAGACAGAACTGTGTTGACCAACGTCTCCACAGACCAAGCAACGCACAGCACCAAGTCCATCATGGTGTCTCGCGCCTCATTCTCCCTCTTGCCTGCCCCAAGAGAGAGAGATAGTCTGAAGCCGCTGAAACAATCTGCCTTTGAGATAGTTTCATCATCAGCGTGCTGCAATGAGTTCAGCTAACGGCGCATCGTCGTGACATCTTATTTATGGTATGCGCTCTCCATGTTTGCGGAGACTGAGAATAATGGCCGCAATCAAGGTGATCGAATCCTAATCACCTCGTTGTGAGTATAGGAGGGCGGCGTGGGATGATTTGCAAAGACGCACTCCTGTCTCGACAACGCCAGCAGACCTACTTTTATTCAGGGGTTTGGTAATGCCCTTGGGATAAACAAGCCTCATCACAGAGGGATATTTGGCCTGCTAATAAGGTGGATAAATGAACGAGCTCTTTTGAACATGAATATATTTGCATTTTTAGATGTTCTCCCAGTGTGCTTGGCTTACATAGCGCTTGTCTGGGATGCAGTTAAAGACATGATAGAACACGTTTGTTTTTGTTGTAGTTTTTTTTTTACCCCATTGCTGTTTGGCTCCATATCCCTCTAAAATAAATCAACATCAGTCCGTTATTTACAAACAGATGGTGAACCCCAGGGCGAAACCTGACTGAATTGTGATCTTTTGTGATCATCTGTCCCTGTGTTGGTGAAGTAGCTGTAAAAAAGGATCAAGCGGTGGATCGGACAGGCGTTAAATGAAATGGATGAAAACTGACGGGGTAGGTGCAGTGTCAGTGCCGTTCCCAGCGATCCATCACACACCCCGCCCTCCCCCGCCCCCCCACCACCTCCACCCTCGGCTAGCTTTCAGGACTTTGTTTGGCCATCCGGAATTTGCGAGGTTCCCCCTATTCCCACCTAAACACCTGCCAGAAGGACATTTCAAACAGCACACTCGTACTAGCCGACCCTGGGGGGCGTCTGAAATGAAGCATTACATCACCTAAAACCGGGCCTAAAGCTAATACCGAAGCAACGGAGGACATGTAGCCCACTCTGGCTGGGGAGGGGGCGGGTGAAACCATACCTTGAAAATGTGTTAAAGGTGTGTGCTGTGGGGGGGGTGTTTATGTGTAGAATGGATTTGGATGCTTGACAAGTCCTTGCCAATCTGAGCGGATGTTTAAGCTTGGTGACCATCCTGACACTGCAATCGTCTTAGATGGGGGTTGCTAACCTGAGAGTGGAGAACAGACCCCCCCTCACCCTCTCCCTCCGGTCAACAAGGACGTAGTATCGGGAGACACATAGATGAAGGGGGGGGGTGTGGGGCACGCCCAAAAAGAACAACGAATTACACAAACGCAACATCGAAACCAAAGCCGCCAGGAGTACTAACAGTGTCAGCAAATCGCTTTGTCGTGTTGACAAATGATTCAACTGGATAGATACCCTGAAGGGGTGTTCTGCTCCTGTGAGTAACGTCTTCTCTTGTTGTTTCAGATTTTCCGCCGCGCTGACAAAAACGGTAAGCAGACCATAACGCCGTGACATCGTCGCTGATTCATGTACTCTCATGTGAGCTTGTGGATTAGCATTTTGAGTTGCCGTTCGAAATGCTAGCAAGTAATACCCATGAAAGACTAATCAACTAATGCTCTCTTCCCTTCAGCATTAACTGAAAACCTTTTACAGGCACCAAGCCATGTAAAGGGTGAGGATCAATGACTTGTGTGCAAATCGTCTTTTAGGCAGCAAAGATCCCCGTCAGTTCCATTGGGGTGGTGTAGAATCAGACTAATTGGGCTTTTGGGGGGGGATGGGGTGTGGGGGGGGTCGTCATCATTGGATAGTGAGATACTCAACTTGAATCGTGTTGCTTTCTTTGAACGCTTCGTAAACCGCCTGCAAAACAGTCTACTGAGAATTGTATGCCATACCCACTCTCCGTTGGAATAACGATCGAAAATTATACGCATCCTCAATCTCTAAATATCGGTCTGAAATTGCCCTGTCGAGTGTTTCTCAAGGGCCCCAATCGGTCTCCGCGTCAGACGGCATGATAAGGAGGCCAAATCAAATCAGATACGAGTAGGTAGCAGCAAGCCTGTCCAGCCGCTGCCGGTCAGAATCAGTAGCTACCAAACTGCTCTGACCTCTGCGGTCGGAGACGCCAGCAGGGTGTGATGAAGTGTTCCACAGCCGCCGTCCAAGCGCTGCGGCAGCCTGGCGTGGGCTTGATTGTAATCAACTCGGCTCGGTCAGGTTTCGGCATCCATGCGAGCGGTGAAGAGGTCGGAGCGTCGCTTCACATGGTTTTAGTGTCGAGATGAGATTCTAGTCACAGGACTGTCCAATCCTGCTTCTAGGAGATCTTCAAAACAACAACATGTACTTTAGGTGTTTGCGTGTTTTGTTTCGGTATTCCGTCTTCTTCAGACTCGGTTGTGACAAACCAGATTCGGCTTGTCGGTCGGCAACATTTGAAAATCAGGTGCGATAGATTCAGTTTGGAAGGTAAAACTACTGAGATGGTAGCTCTCTAGGAATAGGGCCGTGGAGACTTTTTTTTCGGTTCCATCCACAGAAGAGAACCCGACTAACGAGGTTTTGATTCTTCTTGGCGTGAAACCATTCACAGAGCAAGAAATCACAGGGACGGATTCCGGCTTTACAGCGTTGATGAGGAAAGGCAACACGTCAGTGTGGTAACAGACACCCCTGACGAAACATGACTGCAAGTAGAGCAAGCCTGCTAAGAATAACGGCGGCTCTTGTGAGAGTATAGCCACCCTCAGCCTAAACGTATTACTGCAAACCAGACCCCCCCATACATTGGCCATGAATGAAGGCTTTCTACATCCTTGGGAATATATAAAACACTCAAGTGAGCAGAGCAGAAGCGAAGTTCCCGCAGCTGACCGTTGAAGAGATAAAAGTGTGGCCTAGTTTGTGTCCTACTTACGTCGGAGTCTTGCTTACTTTATTGTTTACTTTCGGTCTAGTTTAGCTTAGGGGGGGGGGGGTGTTTAGTACAGAAAGCGAGGGAGAGCACAGTTTAAAGTATCTTTGGTTGCTGTCGACACTGCTGTTCTGAAGTAACATCGAACAGAGAGCCTACCCCTATCCCAAACACAATTTCTTACTTCGGGATAAGTATTTCGATTTAGATATACGTAAGTTTATCTCATGTTCTGTTGTATTTGCCATCAGTTGCATTTTTTGCTGACAATGCTAATTTCCGTCTAAATGCCCCAATCTTACTGGTACATGTGCAGATTAATGACTGTCTCACTAAACCTGTAGTTGTTGTATACATCATGAGATATAATTGCCCTACTTAACAAGCCCAGAGAAACAGTCTACATTTCAATAGGTTGTCATTCAAGGCTCGACACGCACAGTAGGCCCGTCCGCTTAACCAATCAGGCGTGTCCGTCTCCTGCTTCTCACCCAGCAGCTGTCATGGTGGAATCACCAGGTATATGAGTTGAGACATACGGCACATATGACTCAGGAATAGACAAGGCGGCTGACAGCCCCTCTCTCTCCCTCCTTCTCTTTGTCTACCCCCCCCTTCGCTCTCTCGCTCTCTCTTTCTCTCTACAGTATCTCTCTCTCTTGGTCTCTCCTGTCATATGCATTTTGCGTGTGTTTGTTGACAGTCTGACAGTATAGGTGGGCGTGGCAGTGACAGCGAGGCCGAAAGGAAGCCAACAGAGGCTAGGGCCTGAGAGGTGTTTGCTCCAGATAGAACTGGGGTAACCGTCTCCCCATCAACTCCAGGCCAAAGTGACAGCCGGACTGAATAATAGATGCTGGATGTAGCTCAGATCAACAAGCGGAGAACATTTTCTATTGGGCAAACAAACACGAACGCGTCCCCATATCAGGCCCTCGAGTTGCCATGCGATTCCCAGCGCACGGTCAGATTCGAATGAGGCTACCCGGTGAACGTTCAGTTCCCGGACCTTAATAGATGCGACTGGAACCAGTAACTTACTCACGAGGGAGCTGTCCGGGGCCCTTCAGTGTCAGCTAATACCTACTGAGTACATCTAGTCCTGCTGCGGGACACTTAATATGCCGACCCCCTTCAGCAATAATAGATGAAACAGGCAGATATCCAAGCAATCGGCTGCTCAGGGTCTCTACGTTGCCGTGGCATTTCAACCCAGAACTGTCAGAGACGGTGGAGCAGCCTTCCTGCGGTCATCATTAAAGCTGTCAAAAGAGAGTGGGAGCCGAGCAGTGGAGCGCACACCGACGATGGTGCGCGCCCACCAAACGCCAGAGATGGGAGGTCTTCTCAGAGACGGAGAGGGAAGATGGGGAGAGGCAGATGTCTGTTCCCCAAACGCTTTCTTCAACGAGCGTCAAGATGTCGCCCCCGGGGGGGCGCCTGTACCCAGCTGCCAACGCTAGACGGTCCTAAACCGGGTGTGTCGATCTCCCTGGAGATGATCGTTCTCATCTGCACGCCCGACACATCTACACGTTCAATAGGCAACAAAGCAAAGACGCCCTTGATTTTTGTGGAGGACCCCCCTCCCCCCCCCCCCATCCAATCAGACGCAGACAGACCTTCTGGGAGAGAAAACAAAAAAAACATGTCCTTCAGTCCGCTTACCACAGCTTGTGGGGGGGTGGACAGGCCGTTTGGCCGGGTGCTCAGTCATTAGCAGTGAGAGGAGTTGTGGAGGAGTCCAGGCTGTTCCAGCCAGCATATTATACATTCAGATCAGGGTGAATGACTCCTGCTATCGTTCCCAGCTAAGCAGATGGCCCTTCAGATTTGCCCTTGAGTTGGGGCTGCAGCGAAGGCGACAGACTGGAACCTCTGGCATATTGACCTGTCCTCGTCTACCTTTCGAGCGAGACGATTTGGGCGGGTCGCTCAAACTCCATGCCTAGTTGCCGTCGTTACGAGCCCGCTTGGATCCGCTTTGCCCCTGTGATCATCCGGTAATCCGGCCAGCAGAGATGCAAAATAACGCCCAGATCACATTCATCCGGTGGCTCCTCTGACGAGCATAACACCACAGCGCCTGCTGCTGACACGGGCTCCAGCTCTGACACGCCACCTACGCCAAACACCCAACGTGGAGAGGATGGGAAAGAACACGGCGTCAAACATTGGATTTAGATCAGATCTACATCTGTGCGTGTGCGTGCGTGTGCGGAATACGTTCGTTCGAGTCCCGGCTTTGACGAAAGCGCCACCGAGCGTTTGGCCGTGGGATCGTTCTCGTGCGAAAACTCCACGGGGGTGGTTTGACTCTCTGCTTCTCCGTTCGCAGACGACGGGAAGCTGTCGTTCGATGAGTTCAACGCTTACTTCGCCGATGGGGTGCTTACGACCGAGGAACTGCAGGAGCTGTTCTACTCTATAGATGGACGACAGAACAAGTAGGTCTTCCACTGTTCCTGCTGGGCTGGGATCCAGTCTGCAGGCAGTCCACTCACATTAACTGGTCACTATGTGACTCTGTTTTCCATTACAGGGCAAAGGCAAGTGACTAACCCTAACCTTTAACTGCAGTACAGGCACACGAGGGCCCAATTGTGTTTTCGGCACTTCAGAGACCACTTCAAAAAAACATAATTCCTTAATACTGCAATCTGAGCAAAGTAGCTTCTGACCATCAGTGTTTTCTGACATGCATAGGCCCCCCGAGAGAACATTTCGCAACCCAAGTTGACCCAATCTTCATTACGTAGTCCGGACCTCAAAAAGCTTAGCTTAACGTCCACGTGTGAGCCAGTCACAATAGCTAAAAGGTCCGAAGGAATTCAACCTGTTCTCTTTATTGCTTCTGGCAGAGTGGAGATTTATATTCATGAAGCACTTACCCGTCTGCCTCCTCAAATCTGGAAAACGGTTATGATAGCCAGATTAGCTTTGCTGTCAGAGCCCCTTCCCTTCGCAGGTTAGCTAATAAAGTCACCCAGATTGGACGCTTTTGCACACGCACGCACGCGCACACACACATCAAAAACAGACCCACATCCACATGGTGAACTGATATATCCCAAGGCTTCAACTCGCTTGTTCTGAAGGTGCGCAGTCTGGCCATTATGTTAATAGACTGCAGTAATAGACGTGTTTGGAAGGACATTTTCTCCCGGCCGCTGACTATCGTGGAACTAAGTAGGAACACATTAAAGGAGAGAAGTCATTTACTAGGTATTGACGACGTGACGGTGGCTCGTGCCATAAAGGCCTCAGGCTACTTTTAAAAGGCAAAGTCGTGATCAGCGCTTGTGAACGACACAGACCCTAACAGGGCTGCATTGCCAACCTTCAAATGACCAAACTCATTAACCTGCTTCTCTTGCTACGCTCATTTTGTTTATCAGAAGTTTCCGGCAAAAAAAAAGCCATTAGCCAGTGGCAGGAAAAGCACTCTGGTTCTGGCGAACAGGCGTCTATTCAGGCATTATGACAGTGGCAGACAGGAGTAGTTTGTCTCTTTTTCCGTGTCAAGGGAGTTCTAAATTGAACAATTTCTTCAACGCTGTTAAACAATGGCAGCTTTTATTGAAAAAGGAAATTGCATTACCATAACTGGGTTGGCATGTCTGATATAAAAAGCTTTGGACGTCTGAGATGGCACGAATAAGAATGGGACAAGTCATCGCAGAGCAACGTAGGGTTGGAGAGTCATTTGACAAAGAACAAAAGGATGTAATTGGCAAATGGTCGACTTTACTTACTCTACTTCCTTTTTGACGCGCTGCACGAATATTTGTTTTGGGAAATATTGGCAGAAATTGTGGAGGCGGGACCACTCCATTAAGCCCATTTCATAGACCAGCCCTGGATTCAATTAACCTTCTCTTTCTGTTCATCTCTTGCCTTGTATTGCAGCAACTTGGACACTGACAAGCTATCAGGTGAGTTTGATGTTATAATTTTTCTGTTCTTCCTCTTTTCATCTGTCATTCTCTCTCTCTCTCCCCCCCCAGTTCTTTGTGCATTCATTCATTGTGATTCTTTGTGATGACCATCAACAACTCTCACAGCATCACCAGCGCCAAGACGGTCGTCATGCAAATCATCATCATAACAACTCCCATCGCCATTACCATCCATCCAACATCGCCCTAACTTTTCCACCCAAGCATGGACCTTGGAGATGAGGGTTGCTGTAGAAGTGGACTATTCAGTGAGTGGCAGGCAATGTCCTGATGGCCTAAATAGCAGAGAAGTAGGCCAAAGACCCATACACTGTAAACATGGACTACCAAGAATAACTCGCTGCATAATTTATCGATCTGCAATTGATGTCGGGAGGCAGGAGGGTGAGGGCGGGGTGGGGAGGAGTCAAGTTTGTCTCATCAGTTTGAGTGCATCTTGCATCTTTCATCAGACATTAATCGCCTGCCCCTTTGTAGCCGCCAGTGCTCTCAAGTTGGTTTCAATGGCATTCGCTACATCCACATGTGCTTCGTCAGATACTTTTGAAACTTTCTGCTGGGGTAAGAAGTGCGATTTGAGTTTGAAGTCGAGTCTGGCAGGCGATCGCCCATTCTTCATGCGTCAGGCGCCCGTCATTCTTTTCGAACGCTTGACATTTCGGAACGCATCAAACCGAACAAAGTGTCGCGGCGGAAAAAAACCTCCCCAAACTATTCAGACAGACTGAAGATGCTTTGTTTGTTTGTTAGCACATTGTGTGAAGCTGTCGTTTAATCGACAGCTTGGCTTAATCCCAATACAACAAAAGTACGTTGATTTACGCATATTTTAAATACAAATACAATTTTTCTTTTTGTTCTTTCAGATTATTTCTCTCAGCACTTGGGGGAGTACTTGAATGTCCTCTCTGCTTTAGACAACCTGAACATTGCCATTTTGAAGGCGATGGACAAAACTAAAGAGGTAATCCATTATGATAAGCATAAAGCTTTATCCTTATCTTTTTCTGTTTCTCTCTCTCTCTCTCTTTCTTGCTCACACACACACACACACACACACCACACACACACACTGCGCCTAGTACCCACAGCTGACTCATGGCTTCAAAAGGAAATAGTCCTCTACACAGATGGAGCCTGTCCAGAAGCACCTTGTAAAACTGATGAGACAAGCAATGCTGTTGCTGCTGGAATATTCCATTGGACGAGCCGCATGAGAGATGCACAGTACTTTTGGCACATTGAGTGTGTATAATCACTGAAGAGTCATGGATGAGCTGGTACATATTTGCAACAAAATGGTTGCGGGCAATGAGCTATAGAGTAAAGATGTTAAAGGGTATAATGGATTTATCCTCACCGTAAACCGTCGCCGCATGTGTTGGAGATTACAGCGTGGAAAAGGAATGATCTCTGTCTAGCCTAAACAGCGAAGCAAAGGTCAGCACAATCATGTGAAAGGGATTATGGGGGATTGAGGATATGAAGACCTTTCCTTCTAGTCAGCCACAATGCAGGGCTGGAGATGTGTCCCTTTTTAACAAGCCAACATAGTTTCATTTCCAGAGGAAGTTAGGTGGTCCTGTTCTTTGCTTGACACAGCTGGAGTCCTATGGAGGTGGACATGTTGTCTATCTTAAAATGGTATTATTACCTCAAAAGCACAGTCATTTTACCTAATGTTCCCACCTACCATGTTAGGTGCCAATTATTCACAACCTTGACAGGAAATGTTCTTAACCACCAGGACAGACAGACACAGACAGACTGACTGACTGACTGACTGACCGACCGACCGACAGACGGTCGCTTGGGAGAAAAGCTAAGGTCTGATCGCTGTCTAACGAAACCAGCCATGTCTCTTCGACTGCAGGGCAGGTTTACTGAATAGAAATCCTGCCTGTCCCAATTAGAGCCGCTGTTCCTTGCAGCTCTTCCTTATGCTGTCAGAAGGGAGGCCCGCTGGGCTCTGTCACTGATTATTAGCATCTGTAGTCTGTCACACATGCCACAGCCGGCGGCCCGGACGGCTTTTCCCTTGGTGCTCATCTACCGAAGCTAGCTGTCATCTTGGGTTTTTAGACCCAGGCCCTAGCCTCCCTTGTTATTAACAATGAGATGAGACATGATTCCAATGGGGGATCCTTTAATTATAGCACGTTTAGAGAAACCAGCCTAAAACGATGGGCATAGGATTGTTGAAACATTGTATCTTTTCAACTAGGGTCTGTATGTAGTTAATAATCAGCGATCGACTGTAATTTGAGGCTATTCATATTGCTACGTCTTTGTTACTATTGCAAAGGATTTTATAATTACCACATAGACTTGAAGTCACTGGAATATAGTCACTAAGAAGATTAGAACAGATTTTCAGTGACAAACGTTTTCTCCTGTACCCTCTTTTCTCCTTCCCTCCCTGCTCTCCCTCCCCTCCTCTCCCCTCCCTCCCTCCCCTCCTCCCTCTCTCCCTGCTCTCAGGAGTACCAGGGTTCCAGTGTGCTGGGTCAGTTTGTGACCAGGTTTATGCTGAGGGAGACCTCCAGCCAGCTGCAGTCTCTCCAGAGGTCCCTGCAGTGTGCCATGGAGGCGGTGGAGGAGCAGAGCAGCCCCGCCCCGTCAGTACCCCTCGTCCTCCCACACCTCGTCCGGGCGGCAGAAGCGCAGTGACGCACAGGGGGACGGTTCACGGCAGGGCCTGAGCCTTGTCGGCTCAAAAAGGCTCCCCATCTCGCGGTGTTCTGGAACCGCGCGCTAACGTAGCCGTCGCAAAAGTAGCCCTTTGACCCCCCCAAATACGGTGTCCCTTCATCTAACGATGAAGCTTTTATGGAGACATCAAGAGAAGCTATATTATATGATGTATTCATCGGTACAAGTAGGCCACTGACTGATGCAAACTTGTCATTTGCTGCCACATCAACCCCACTCTATATCCGTTAGTCCCTGTTGAAGTGGGCAAGCTAAACAGCTAAACACATTCTCCAGGGTAGAGACAATGCATCCTCCAGCAGAGTTGGATACTCCCAGACAGGAGCGAGCTCCCAGTCACCTTCCCATTGTGTGTCGCACTGGTAGCATCGCTAACTGCATTCAGTTCAGGAGGAGAGAACGTGGAGAGATTCACCTGCTCTCCTCTGGATTTATAGATGCTGCTGTGGCCTTTAACAGACAGGCAGGACCCAGCATGAGAACCTTCCTGTCCTACACTTCCTCTGTTCTGTCAGCAGGACACACACTCACACACACACACACACACCATGCCTCCTGCCCTGCCCTAACAACAAATGACACAGCTATTCTGCGGGGAGAGAAAGCCCATCCCTAAAACACATGCACATATATTGCGCCCCCACAAAACAACGGGCGTGACAGAACACAGCGTCCCAGCCCATAGGCGCAGCCGCAGACCGATACAATGACAGACTTTCCCCCTTGTTGTACACGTTAGCTATTTACGTTGCCATGGTAGTCCTGATAAATGTGCTGCGTCACTGGCTCCTCCTTTCCCTTTTTCATCCTCGTCCCTCGAGACAGCTGCTGTAGCCCCCTTTTACCTCATCTAACCGACAGTCACTTCTGATCACAGATGTTGGTCCTTGTCTCGGCAGGAGGGAGGTGAAGGCGACCGAGCAGTACGCAGGACAAAGGACCAGCAGGAGGTGCGGCCGCAGGCTCCAGAAAAAACTTTGCCTGTCCCCAACGGAGCCTCCCTCAGGCGTCCTCGCCACAGGTGACCGTCCCCTAGCTCTGTCAGAGGCCCAGCGGCGCCCGCTCCGCTACCCTTGTTTTGAGTTTGACAGCAAGGACGCGCGGCCCCCGCGCTCTGAATACTGCATGTTGTTTTCTGTTCAGGGTGAAATACACGAGAAGCTGCGCCAACATGTACTACTTGTACCCACTTGAGTACACAGCAAGGCCAGTTATTTACGTGGTGAGGTGATTCGTTAGCCGTTTCCATGCTGCGTTTGACAGTCGGAGGAGAAGAGTATCGACGTTCTCCTGAGAAAGGTTCAGTTCTGCAGTGGGACCTTGTCATCCTTAAGCTCTGGCAGTGACAGGTGGTTTCTCTGGCACTGACAGAGCTTTTATTTATTTATTTTTAAGCCAGAGGTATGAAACCTCGTGGCTCTGTCATGACGGGGCATGTTAGGAAGAACCTCTCCCGGTCTGGAAGCCAGCTGAAGCTGAGCTGAGTCAGTACGTTCCCACGAACAACTGGAATGGACAGTTTCACATTTCTAATCTGCCTGCTCCGACTGCATTGTGTCATAACCCGTCTAGACGGAGTATTGACTATACTGGAGCTGTTACTGTTTGATATGAGTAAAGGTTGCTTTGATGGGCGGCTCTGATGACAGCACCTGCCAGGCATTGCTCAGCGTCTCAGACTGAATGTGTGTGTTGCAGGGATAACCATGGAGACGGAGGACAACTGGTGTTCCCAGGTCAACCGTCTGCAGCAACTTCTCGATAAGCTGGAGTGTCAGGTGACTTGATCGACTTCCTGACTTGTTCCTCATCCCGCTGTCTCAAGCATCCAATCCTGCGATAGCCAATATGTGTATTACTTTGATCCTGTTTGCAGTGTGGTATCCATGCCAACACATCCTCCGGTGCCAATCTAGAGAACTTTAGCTCCAGACCCCACCCCCTTCCTGGCCAGGTCTAATCTTATGCAGACACAGATGGTTTCGAAAGTTTTGTTTTTTTTAGGAACGTTATAGAGTTCCCTGCCCAATGTGGTTACGTATACAGAATATTAACTTTGATGAAAGCTTTGGAGATATCAGATTATAGACCGACTGTGGCAAAAACGGAATCTGGATTAATACTGTCTTCAGGCTCAAAAGGTTCAGAGAATTTCCAGGCCACAATCATATTTGTATTTGTCAATTCTGCAGCAGAAACAACTTAATATCAAGCCTCATCTGGTATTTCACTGCACAGCTCCTGTATAAAATGAAAGTTGAATGTCAAATCCATAGCGATGATGAAATACATGGCCAAACGAATCAAATGATCCACTTTTTCCCTCAAAAGTTAACTAGATTGTTCTTCCTCGACTCTCGTCCGCAGAGGATTGGGAATACAGAACCAGAGGCCAGACATTAAGACGCAGTGTGTTTGACCCAGATTATATCTCCTCTTCTCAGAGTCCTAAACTGGAACCCCTGAAGGAAGACTCCTTGGCCAGCACACACAAATCGGTAAACGCGGCCCATTTCAGTTGACGTTACCGTATCACGGCAACGTGAAAAATATGATTAGTCTCACCGTGATATTCATCTACCCAGATGACTCTTCTGACCAATCGAGGCGCTCTGTCTCCTTGCCAACAGAACATCCTGCTTGTACAGAGGCAGATGGCCGTGATGGAGGAGGATCTGGAGGACTTCCAGAAGGTTCTCAAGAGCTACGTGGACGCCACTTCCACCCAGGACGACAACCTACAGTCAGTGCCTTCTTAATAGACAACTACTTCATATTGACTCTTTTATTCCAAAAACACCATTCAAATAGTCCAGCTCGTAAGCGCAGCAGAGACTCAAGGATGAACTGATTGCCCTGAATGGATTTTCCTACCCCACCATATCGCCTGTGTTCATGCCCATGAACGATCAACTCAGAGGCATGTTTTGACATAAGACTTACTTCTGCCGTTTCTGTGCAAACTCAGATCTCTGTGATGTTGGTCTGAGGTCTGGAAGGGGCACTAACACGCTGCTGATGACTCTGCCAAGCTCGAATGGCCACATCTCTCTCTCATTCATTCAATTACATGTTCTCTCTCCTTCCCTCCCTCGCTTTCTCTCTCTCTCTCCTCTCTCTCTCTCCTCTCTCTCTCCCTCCCTCTCCCTCAGTGTGTCCCTCCAGAAGATCCCAGGGAAGTTGTGCTACATAATGTATGAGTTCTGGAAGGACCGTCTCTCCTGGATGAGGTGAGCCTGGTGTGTGTGTGTGCGCGTGAGTGCGTGCGTGCGTGTGAGAGATCACACACAGGCGGACTGCTCATCTTTCTGATGGAAAATTCTTCTCACCACAGTCGATGAGCAGATGGCCCATCTCTCATGTCATGCACACAAACAGACACAACCACACATACACACCTTTGGGGTTTGTGTATACATACCAATGAGGGTATATAATTGAATCTGTCATATAAATCTGTGAGCAATCATCTTGGATTTAATACGGGGGGGGGAACTTAGATGAAAATGACTAACAAAAGTCTAGGTAATTACTGGAAACTTCGAACAGTCTTACCACATTGTTTTCTGATGATGGAATACTTTTAAATATGTGTACTGCTTTCTCTCTCTCTCTCTCTCTTGCTGGGTCTTTCTCTCTCTCTCACTGTCTCTCTCTGTCTGTCTCTCCTGTTCCCTCTCTGTGTCTTCCAGCTACCTGCAGTCAAATGCTAGTAAAAATTTCCAGCGTTGTGTCATTGATATGCTAGAGGATCCTGAAGTCCTGTCCACTATGGTGCTCCCAGGTACACATGTGTTTGTGTGTGTACTAAGATAAAGATACCATTGTGTGTGTGTACTAACATAAAGATACCATCGTGTCTGTGTGTGTACTAACATAAAGATACTATTGTGTGTGTGTGTGTGTGCGTCTGCTAAGATAAAGATACCATTGTGTGTGTACTAAGATAAAGATACCATTGTGTGTGTGTGTGTGTGTGTGTGTGCGCTAAGATACGGTTGTTTCTTAGTAACTCTTCTGTTCTCTGTCGTTATCTCACTTTCATCTTTGTCCTTCTCTCCGTCCAAGCATCCTGGTGGATTATGACAAACAACAACTAAGGAGCGAAGGCCGGCGCTCATGTCTCCTGCCCACACACACACACACACACACGCACCACACACACACACCACACACACGCACGCACGCAAACCAAGACCATCATCCTAACAGCTCCCACATTATCCAGTTCAAAGCTAGAAGAGAGAAAATGTTGGGGAGCATACGGCATCGAGATGCATCTCTTTATATTCCACTGCCTCCGACTAGTCATTAATGTGCTGTTTATTGCAGAAGAGGGAGGGATTTGGGGTTATTTGCAACACTGGGCATGTGTAAACATAAAAGTGATTCTATGCCATGTAAAAGTCGATGACATTGCTTTTGAAGCTTTCTGTTTGATACAGTGCCGCGGTATCATCAAACTAGATTCAACAGATTATCCTAAGGGGGGGCTAGTTTAGTGCATTGAAACTGAATAAACTCTTTAAACGCCTCGTTTTTACGGTCTTGGATGACAATTAAGTAGAATCAGTGGGGTTAGCAGTCTCTCCTATGCATGCTGAACAACCTTTACCAAGACTCAGAGATAGTTGCTTTGCATTCTGGCTGCTAAGTGTGTTTTTCTTTTCTTAAAGGAGACTATTGTGTGACGTGTATAGACTGCCAAACAGTTGTAGAGGTTAGCGATGATAGACCTCACTGCTCCAGGAGATAAGGAGTTCCATTCCAACCGCCCATTATTAGATTCCCCCCCTCCCCGTGGCATTTATTTGCATCACCTATCCATGAATGTACTGCACATCTGATTTTACTCAACATGTATCATGAACGTCGATCTGGAAGACGGTTCTTAGAGAAGGACTTATCCTTTGAATCTAGACTTTGTTAGAAGCGGACGTGTCCGTAAACCTTTTCATATGTAGTTTTAATTGTGCCGTTTTAAGACAGAGCATTGTGTTACCTCCGTGTAAACATCGAATAAACTTGAATAAAAGTCTACGAGAAAACCCCGTGGATGATTCATTTACATTTGTATGAGAGTATAGGCTTCCGTGTGGCAAAATATTTGTGTCAAGTAATGTTCGTCCTCATGTAATGTTCGGAGAAAACCTATATTTGTAATTGCCAATTAAGTCAACAATTTCAGGATTACCACTGGTAGTCTTGGCAACGCCACCCTGTAATTAAGAAGGCATTACTAAGCTTCTGCATGTCCCCCCGATCCGTATCTTTCTAGAGGGAAAGCGCATGACGATGAGCGTGATAGCGAAATATTGTGGAGAAGAGTGATAGTGTTTGTGGCGGAGTCTCTTCCTGCTCTAACATTTATTCATCTTCACAGGCTGACAGGGAAATTAGCCTGAGTGTCTGTGGCTGTCGTAAAGACCACTTCACACACGCTCCGTCTTTGGCCTTTGGCGCAGTAATGGCATTAGTCAAAGACGCGGAGTGGCAGTAGGAAATTGCTTGAGGGCAAACTACCGCTGGCCCAGTCACGGAGCTCAACTCATTAAAAGAATCACCTGGATGTTACTGGAAGGACACAGTCCCAGGTAGAGAAAGTGGTCGAGTTCCACAGCAACGAGAGTGACACTAGTCCAATGGTGCCTGCTAAGTCTCTGCCGTCGTTTTTAAGGAGTGCAGTCATTTAGTCACCCCGCTAGCACACTCGCAGATGTGGCACGGGTGACTGACATTTGGGCTGCGAACCCCTGCTTGTCCCACTCCCTCAGTCTGTGTGAATATGTAGCGGCTGCTGAGGACATGTAGATGAGGACCAGCCATGTGTGCTGGTGCCTTCTGTTCCTCAGCTGTCCCCGGAAATGCTGCTAAGCTCGGCTCCCAATTAGGACCATGAATAACATTAAAGCCTGCCAGTGTGTGTGAGGGAGCAAAATATATACGCTACAAGGCTTGCTGGCACGTTGTGGAAAGATAATTGGCCTATCGTCGAAAACCCTATCCTGTAGTATGGCCATGGTCAATAGATAATGCTCTCTACCACAAAGTCCCTGGCTTTTGGAACGAGCCCAGTGGCTCTATATGCTTTAGGGTGTCGATGCATGTCTCCGGTGTTGATTTACAGTCCAACTCTCCCTCCTCCTAATGGATACAACAGGGACCCTCTGATTTATAAAGCTGCAGGGGAAACATTCAAACGAGCTCAGTGTGAAGAAGAATGCATTATTATGCGTTGGCACTTAAACAGGAGGAGAGAAGCACCCTCGAGATTGGACATTTTAATACGGGAATGTAAAACCTTTGCTGTAGACCGCACATATTTAGTGGAAGAAGCTTTTTCGGTTGTATGCATTTGGTCATTGGTAGCTTGATGAATGACTGTAGCCTACTAGTCTAGTAGCAAAAGAGACCGTGAGTCTGACGCGCTATCACAAATGGACACAAAGCAGCTTGTTATGTAATTCAGTCAAGGAGACATTCAGTCGACGACGCTCTGACCTTGCTTGCCGAGTTGTGACACATCTCGAAGAATGCCGTCCTCTGCAACCTGCTGTGTCTTTAGCCGCAAAGAACGCTCTGTACTGGCAGGCGCTGGATGTTCTCCTTTTTTTCTTTTTTTTCTCCAAAAGTCGACCTCAACGCTAACTGTGCAGCCAGTCAACTCGGGGTCGCAGGTTTGGGATAAGAAATCAGGGCAGAGGAGTTACCGCTACAGCTGTTGGCCCGTCTCAGTGTAGTCTCACTTTGGTCATTCCTGTACTCGCTAAGGTGTAATTGAGTTAAAAGAAGTTTGCAGACACGCTCATCCGTAGCCAAGACAGGAGGGCTCCGAGTTCAATTACATTGCTACTTCGTAGCCTCCACGTTTCTTCCATGGCCTTTACTTCTCAGATGCTTTTCCAGCCCTGCTATGCCTCAGAAGTAAATGAGCTGCCCATCGCGATAGCTTGCTGTGAAAACTATTTACACGACTGGCGGGGGAAAAAATGAGAGACTGAGAGGGCATCCAAAACCTGCCCTGCTGAGAGCATGGTGATTTGAGTAGATTTTCATGTCGTGACTCATACGATATTATGAACTCCATATAGGCCTATCTATAAAGAACATCAGTAGGCATCTGTCTAATGGTTTTATATCGTTGAGCGGCAGACAGAGAGCCTGGGCAGAGGCCTTCATTTGCCAGTGATTGTTTGTCACACACGATAATGTCGCGCCTTCGTCACTTGTGTCCAATGACGGTCTGCCTATCTGTCTGTGTCTGTATCTGGCAACCTCTTTGGTTGTCTGTCTGTCTTCCTGTTTATCAGTCAGTCCTTATAAATTCACTTTAGACCTGGAACACACAGTCAAGGGAGCCAGGTGTGTTTGGTGAAAGCTAAAACGATCTTCCGAATGCTGAGCCACGGCAGCATCACACACGCCTATTAAACTCCTGGGGGGCGGTGTGTGCGTGCGTGCGTGCGTGCGTGTGTAGCGCTCGCCGAGTTTCACTTGATCAAAGGTAAAACCTCCGTTCTTTGGTCGAGGCGCATTCAAATCTGTTGTTGCTACTGCTGTGTTTCCGGGCAACAGAGTGCTGGAAAGGAGAGCATGGATGATACTATGGTCCTCTATCATCCCTTGGACAATATTAGGATTTAGGGAATTCAAACTGTTGCAACAATAAATCAATGTATTCCGGTTATTTGCGCTGTTTCCATGATATTGTTTACAAGCGGACCAGTACGAGCCTGGATAAAAGGCTGCCAATTACAAGCTTCTGACAGCAGATGTTCCAGGTCACACTTTGTGTTCGACCGCATCCTAGCTGTGTGACTGACGCATGTTTAGATGTTTACAATGTGACGGCTTAGTCTTCCTGAACGTCTACCGAGGATCACCGATCACTGTCCCCCACATGGCCACAGCCACCACCACCACCACATCCTCCTTGGCCGAGATTTTTATTAGCATGTGGGTGGATGTAGTGGCTCAAACCACATAGCGCGCGCACACACACATACGCGCGTGCGTGCGTTCCTTTTAACGTAAGTGGAGAATCTGCGAACACTGTCAATGAACTGCTTGATGGAGTACCCCCTAACCTTGCATTGTGTAAATGGACACTTAGAACAGATGTACGATCTGAGATTTGCGAAAAATGGATAAATTCAAATGGTATGATGGCTGCATGTGAGAGAGACTGTTTTATAGACTGAATGATTTATTCAATGCAATCATACTTTGATTTTAGGGTGAGTGTACATAAGTCATGATGCTTTCATTTAGTAGTCGCTTTTGTCCTAAGTGGTGCACATTACAGGGGCTATTTGAACCTACAAACTCCTGATCTTGCAGAGCTATATGCCATATGTCAGTGTTGAGAGTCTAACAATCTAAACAATTCACAATGGCTTAGCTTGAAAAAAAACCCAACGCGTTAGACCAACCCTGCATTTTCATAGTGGCATTAAAGTGCCACCTGCTGGTGAAAATGAGGCATGGCGTTTCAGCTTCAACCATAGAAACCTGTTGACCTAAAGTCCACCTTTCCACATTATAATACCGAACTAGGAAATATTCACAGGCCTCGGATGTACAAAGAGGAATGAATAATGCATGGATTCATTTCCAAAACATCTCCAAAAATAATAGGCTTTCACAGGGAGACACTTTATTGGCCTTGCCCTCATTTGCCTTCAGATAAAAAGGTGCATATTGCATATTTTATAGAGAGCAAATGAATGATTCACTGCATTTACAAACGAGGTATACTGGAACAGGTAAGGAAAATGAGCGAAGTGTGAATTGGCGTTGATGGAAGCATGAAACCGTGCTCGCTCGATGCGGTCTAGTCCTCGCAGCCTGGCAACAAGACATTTTTTTTTACCCACAAAGAGCCGCGTGTTTGAGAGATGTCAAAAGAGATAACTTGGATGGGTCCCTTTCTTGCAGTGACCTGAAACACCCCACTTTTATCGTGGAGTTTCTAAACTCTTATCGCACACTCAGAAGTTAGCAGGAGGAGATGGGATGTCAGAACTTCGCAGACCGGTGGTCTGTTTAGAGATGGCGAGCTTTCATCTTGTGTTTACGCGAAATCCCACTTGTCATGTCACCAGCTTTCCTTTCGCAAATGAGAACACACACACTCACACGGACCGTAAACCATCTCCAGAACCAAACAACATCTGGACAGAACAGGGCCTTTTGGAGTCATTATCGTTTTTTCCTTTTTATTGTAATACTTCATGTCAAGATATCTGTTCATATGAAGTCGTGTCTCATAACAAAATATGTGTTTTAGAAGGGAAAAGGGTGGCTCACAACACAAAAGGCATTCTCTCAGATAATATGCTTTACAGACAAGACATCGCACAACCCACGACGAAAACCCCCGAGGCGTTTCTGCGCTGACACCGCCGGAAAACGGGCGCCAAAAAAAAAATCAAAAAAGAAGATCATCTCTAAACTTGACACTTTATCTAGCCGTGACAGAGACTGAACTCAACAAGAATATGTACATGACAAAAACTCCTGAGATTTAAAGAGGAACAGACCCACCACAGGTCGTACACCAGAGCGGGACCTCCCTCTTCAACACAGACGCTGCACCGTGTACTCCGGCGCCCAACTTCATCGCCCCCCCCTCCCCCCTCCCCCCCATCGGTCTGTTCGGAGCAACCGCCTAAAACGCGCCATAGCTCAGAACAGGAGTCCGCAGATGGAATGATCACCGCCCCTCGCTGTAATAAATTAAATGTTTCATTTCTCTCGGCCCTCCGCAGGTTCGATTCTCGTGTTGAAACGGCAGCAAACGTAGCCTTGGTGTAAGATCTGAGGGAGTCCGCCCCGCGTTTCTAGAACGAGTCACTAGGAGCTGGGAAAATGGAGAACACTGCCTGCCACTGAAAGCCCATTACAAAGTGTTGAACATGTATGTATACTGCGCACACACACACACGCGCACACACACACACACACACACAGATGTCAATGTCCTTGCACGACTCCGAAATGCTTCTTCCTCTTCCTGTAGAGTAGTCGTGAAGGTCTAGACAGGACCATATAGGTTATATATACTTATAGGCATTGCAGAACTGTACATGAGTTCGTGAGTATCGATCCTGCGTCCGACGCCGCACAGTTACAAGCGCTGCGCCATCCTTAGCCATCGTACACTTTGACGATGCGCGATAACTACTGCGGGACGCCTGGAGCACGTCCGCTTCGGTACGGCTCTGAGATCAACCGTTCGTATGCGCGACAGAGTATTTCCCCACCGTTGACACACGCTTGACGCAGGTACGCACACGGACCAACGGTCTGGACTTCGTGTGAGCAGGAGACGCAACAGCTGCACGTGGGCCAGGACTCTAGAGAAGAACACCCACTATCTTCTGGTCTTCTTCTGGTGTCTCTCAGAGAAGGAGAGACGCGGATCCACGGATACCATCGCAACAGCTCTCTCCCAGTCTTATATACACAATACTCTCATAACACATCGTCTGGACTCATGTTTCTCTGTGGACTCGTGCGTGCGTGCGTGTGTGTGTGCGTCGCCAGGAGTAACAGAAGCAAGGTTTCAATCTGAGATTGTCCGTTTGACAAATGAACATGGTTCCTCCCAGTCTGTGAACCAAAGTCACCACGCAGACCGTCTTCAGATCACCCAGTCTACCTTGAGAGTCTGAACTCGGGCTCAAATCTGCTGTGTTGCTCGTAGGGTGAGAGTTCAGGTCTGGAGACTGACCCTGGATCTGTGCCTACGGCGACACCTAAGCCCAGAGTCTTTCAATCTACAATGTCACTTCCTCTCTGCGGTGTCACATGTCCTTCCCCTACCCAATGACAAACGTTTCACAGGCTTTAGGGATGGTGGTTGGCGAGCGGAGTGGCAAGTCTGTACGGCAAGTCATTAAATCAATCTGAACAGCTTGGGATGAGTCGGACTCAAAATCAATTTCTCCCCCCCCGGGTCCTAGTGGCCGTTAGTCTCGGGCGTCGAAGTGGGGGTGGAAGGAGTGGAGGAGCGGGAGAGCACGGAGGCCTTCTCTCCCCGAGGGCTGGAGGCGGCCGGCACGCTCTCGGGAGCCTTGGCCCCCGTGAGGCTGGCTGGGGCCCCTGCGGAGGCCCTGGCCGTGGCGATGGCAGACACAGGCTTGGGCTGGGCCTGCAGGCCGGGGCTGCAGATGAGATGGTGTCTCTCCCAGTCCTTGTGCTGGCAGAAGGAGCCGCAGTAGCGGGCAGCGTTGCAGCCGCTGCAGGTCTCGCTGGCCTTCCGTCCGCAGTTCCAGCAACACTGGAGGAGGATAGGAGAGAGAGAGAGAGAGAGGTTGGGTCAGACTCCTGCAGGTCGTTGTACACTGGACACACAACGCATCTGGCTGTGTGTGTGTGTGGCCATGCCATGCGCGCGCACGTGTGTGTGCATCTGCGACGTCTCACCTCGCTGGAGTCCTCCTGCTCGTTGATGACCAGGATGGCCTCTTGGGCCGCCTTCCTCTTGGCCTCAGCCAGAGTCTTCTCCATCTTGGCCCTCTCGGCAGCGATCATCTCAAAGGCCTTCTGCTCCGCCTCGGCCACAGCCTTCTGGACCTCGTCCATGGCCTGACGCTTCACCTCGTTCACGGCCTCTTCTGCGGAGGACACACACGCACACACACGCACACACACACGTACACACACGTACACACACGGAGGTCTGGGTTAGCGCTGCTTCCAAGACCTCCCAGACTCGCTGCTCCAGTTTGAGAGGAGGCTAGGAACTCCCCCGTCTTAAAAAAACAACAACAACAACAAAATAAAAGGGAGGGGTGTGAGGGGCTGTCAGGTCCTTACCTGCTTTCTTCCAGATCTCATCTGGTACGTAGCCAGAGCCGGGGCGTGGAGCAAACTCCCTCTGGGAGTCTGCAGTGAAGAAGAGAGTGAGAGAGAGAGAGAGAGGAAGGAAGGAAGGAAGGAAGGAAGGGCGGCAGAGAAAAAGCCAGGGAAGTGGTTAGCACCTGTCACAACGGATCAAGTGTGAAGGAAAACACCACATAACAATCCGTCACTTAGATGAGGCATGACTAAAGGCAACACTGTTACATGTTTCAAACCCACTATCATCTCACTCAAACTGCCTCAACTACGGCTTGCCATGGATTCTCCCCATCAACCCACCGCTTCGCGGAACCTTCCATGTTCCGGCTGCAGTAAACAAAGAGGCAGCTTTAGGACTGAGTGTGTCTGGCTCCAAGGCACTCATCTCCATTACAACCAAGCTGTGGCAACATTCTGTCTCTTCCCCTCTCTCCTAAGTCCCCCCCTCCGCCCCCCGTTCACTCTGCCGATCCGCCCAGGCCTGCCCAGAGCTCATCGTACCCAGCTCCGAGGTGCCTGGACTGGGCACGGACTGGAGGAGGGACACTGCTGGGCGGCCAGATGGTGCTCCGGCCTGCCAGCCAGTTCTGGGTCTCCGAGGCGGCAGGACGGGCCTTCTGTGGCCGATCTGGACAGGCCAATGCTGGCACCTGCCTGTGGGCACGTACCAGCGGGGCACGGAGAGGCTGGCGCACAGAGGGAACACGGCTAGTACACAGCAGACTGGGAGAGGGGGGGGGAGGTGAACATGTGACACGCGCTGTCCACAGAGAGGGTGCGGTTCTGCCTGTCACCACTAGAGGGCGGGGAGTCAGTGTCCCTCTCTCCCCAGGTTCAAAAGCAGGAGGTTAACCTCCTTTTTGGAGGATATTTGTCGTTCTATTTAAGGACACATGAGTTGGTGTCTGCCTAATAAAGCCCCAAGAAGACTTTCCTCGAGTGTGTGTGTGTGAGTGTGTGTGTGTGTGTGAGCCTGTGCGCCGGATTCCTCTACCCACCGGGGCCGTCCGCAGCGTGGGGGCTGTGGGTCTTGGAGAAGGTTCCAGAAGCGGAGCTCCCCTTGCGAGGGTCGTCCTGCCTCCTCCAGTAGTTGAGCTCCTCGCGGTCAGACTCCTGGCAGCGTCTGAGCACGCTCACCGACCTGCGGGTTTTCTCCACCATGTCCACGATGCAGTTCAACACCTGGAACAGATCAACATGGTCGTTGGTGGAACTTCGGCTCTTGGTGCCCACAGTCCAGGCCGACCAAGCCCAAATCTATAGAGCACACTGACGTGAGATCTACAGAGTAGACTCAGAGGACATTGAGAGAGACCAAGAGGAGCTGTAATACTAAAGCACCACCAGAGCTTTAGTATTAGCTTTAGTATAAGTCAGGAGTGCTAGTACCAGCACTGCTAGTACCAGCACTGCTAGTACCAGCACTGCTAGTACCAGCACTGCTAGTACCAGCACTGCTAGTACCAGCACTGCTGCAGCAGGCCAGCGTACTCACATGGTCCAGATGTCTCCACTCATCAGCCCACTCCCTGTCTGTCAGCCTGTGGTCCACTGGCTCCTCGCGGTAGCCCCCGTTAGTGCCTGAGCACAAACACAAGACGAGGGAGAGAGAGAGAGAGAGAGAAAGAAAGAGAGAGAAAGAGAGAGAGAGAGAGAGAAAGAGAGAGAGAGAGAGGGTTAAGGAGGAGCGACGGAGGCGACCGGCGAGTTAATAACAGCTATTGTTCTGAATGCAGCAGCCAGGCTGGCAGGATTGAAGGAGCGTCGTATCCAGTCCGAGCGCACAGCGATGACAAGTCCCGCTGACGGGCTGTCTGTAATGAGGCCTCGCTGGTGAGGACCTATCAGTGCGGGTCTTAGCCCTGTGCCTGTACCCCAGCCAGCCTGAGAGCCAGAGGGAGGGATGTGATGAGAAGCAGACCCCCGGCTCCAGACTGCTGCCCACAGAGCCCACACATCTGGAAGTCAGCTGTCAGACCTCCCCTCCTCTCCCCCCACCCCCCCACCCCGCTTGGCCTCCCCTGACTAGGGAGCACTGAGGCCCCTTCACTCCCTCTCTTCCTCCCTCCCTCGCCACGCTGGAGCTCTCAGCATTCCAGCAAAGGGAGACACTCCGGCTGAGTGGAGCGGCTCCACTTCTAAACACAACCAGCCCTGGGCCCTCTGTGCTGACACTCAGGCCTGAGAAGGCTCCATCTCACACACACACGCACACATATACAGACACACACACACACACCACACACACACATATATATATATATATATCTATATATGTATATATATATAATAGTATATATAAAAAAACAAACCACCAAAACAAAGAATTAACCATCAACAACACGCGTGTGTGTGCCATTACCCTCCAAATCGCAATCACTCCTTTGTTTTTCAATCTGTCGCTTCCGCAGTTCAAAAAGATGTGTGTGTGTGTGTGTCCATGCGTGTGTCAAGTTAAGTGGCGGCAGGCAGGCTGGCGGTTTCAGTGCTCGGGCCTCATAAACACAGCTCTTCTGCTGCGGGTGTGTTAAGTTGTGTGTGTGTGTGTGTGTTGTGTGCCTCTGTCTAAACTACTGCTGTTTCCTCCCTCTGGTCACTGACGAGCTCCAGATGCAGCCTCCACACAGACCAGGCCTGAGACTGGCCTCTCTGTCAGAGCCTGTTCTGGCCAGCACCACTGTTTACCCACAGACACAGCCCATAGCTGGGTACGCTGTTTGTCTATCATAGAGGCATGTCAACAATGGGATACACGCACACACCAACACACACACACACACAGACCACCTACTAGGGTAGGTGACATCAGCCCTAAAAAGGCAGAGATGCATGTGTGCGAGTGAAAGGAAGATATTCTCATTCCATTCTGGAGAAGGTTGGTTGTTTTCGCAGACAGGGCTGGAAACACTGACACAGGAGAGGCGTGCATGTGAGAGAGTGTATGTTCTGTGTGTATGTGTGAGTGGGCTCTGTGTGTGGGTGTGTGCGTGTGTGAGTGGGCTCTGTGTGTGGGTGTGTGCGTGTGTGAGTGGGCTCTGTGTGTGGGTGTGTGAGTGGGCTCTGTGTGTGGGTGTGTGAGTGGGCTCTGTGTGTGGGTGTGTGCGTTGTGTGAGTGGGCTCTGTGTGTGTGGGTGTGTGCGGGTGTTGGTGTGTGAGTGGTGCTTCTGTGTGTGGTGTGTGTGTGTGTGTGTGATGGCTCTGTGTGTGTGTGTGTGTATGTGTGTGTGTGTGTGAGTGGGCTCTGTGTGTGTGTGTGTGTGTGTGTGAGTGGGCTCTGTGTGTGGGTGTGTGTGTGTGTGGGCTCTGTGTGTGTTTGTAAGTGGGCTCTGTGTGTGTGTGTGTGTTGGCAGGCTCTTTATGTGGGTGTGTACCTGGGAGTCGGGGCCTGTCCTTCAGCTCCCGCAGCTCCAGGAGGCGGTGGCTCTCCCGGTGCAGCAGGTGGGGCCCTGTGATGTCGTCCAGGGCGTAGTGCTGCAGGGGCGGGGGCGTGGGGTGGAGCTGGGCGCTGAGGGGCTGCGGGTGGGCAGGGCTGTGGCGCGGGGCGGGGCTGATGGTGCAGATGCGCTTGGCGGGGGGCTCCAGGGCTGCGGGGGGGCGCTCGTGGAAGCCGTTCTCTTTTCCTCTGTAGGGGGCAGGGGGGGAGGGAGAGAGAGAGACAAAGAGAGAGAGGTAAACACACTGCTCTTACTATAGCCCACTTCAGCCCTGATGGTAGAGAACAATAAACATGGGAAGAAGCGGAGGGGCATAGGTGCGTGTTTGGAGGAGTTTGGGGCGAGACAGGATGCATCCGTGTGTGCGTATGTGAGGGAGAGAGACAGAGAGACAGAGAGAGACCAACCTGCCGGGGCTGTGTCTCTTGGCGGCGTCGCTGGGCTCCAGCAGCAGCTCGGAGGCGTCCGGCGGCGAGGCCAGAGCTGTGCTGAGCAGCAGGTGCTCGTGCTGGGACAGGTACTGGGCCGGGGTCTGCTTGGCGGCGCGTGCACAGTGCAGCAACTCTCTCTGCAGCAAGGGCAGGTTTGCCTGGGAGGGAGAAGAGGGAGAAGAGGAGTCAGGCCATCAGCCAGCGTATATTCCTGCGGTACGGGCCTGATCGTTCACTGCTGCGGCCGCGCTGGCTGGACCTGCGTGATTGGTCGAACCCAAGCACGCCTCGTGGCTCTCGGGGGAAAGGTCCCCTGCTGCCACGGAAGCGGGCGACAGGAACGCGAGGGCCACCGGCAGCAAGACGCTGAGCTGGCGGGTGTGAGTTAGGAGGTCTGGGTTGGGTGAGAGAGGCCGTGCATGTGTGTGTCTGTGTTTGTGTGTTTGGGGGAAGGGGGCAAGACAGACGCAGGCAAATGTAGATAGAGAGATGGAAACCAGATCGGTATCTGGGGAGACACGGACAGACGCAGAGCAGATCCCTGCTAGTCCTGGCGCCTGGGGGAAGGAGGGAGGGGTGGGCAGAGAGTGCCTGGGGAGACGCCTTGGGCTGCAGACTAGGATTTTGGGCCAGGGCCGGGGTAACAGTTAGGGGGGGGGGTTGGACCTAGGAATAGGGGTTGGGGCCAGGGTTGAGGCTGAGGCTAGGGCTGGGGTTCTCATGGGGAGCTAGGGATAAGAGCGAGGCTGAACCTGGGGGCCGCTGCAGCTACCCGCTCGTGTCTCCTTCCAACCCTCCGGCGTTCACATCTGCTCAGCATAACAAAGGCAAACGCCCAGAGAGAGCACAGGACGTGCACACACAGGAGGAAGACAAACAGCCCTGGACAGCCTGAAGTGAGGGGCTGCTTAGCAGGAGAAGCCAGGATACGTGTTTGGATAAGCCAGGTAATGAGTCACTGCAGGAACGCACGCATGGGAGTGACATGACGAACACAAACACAGAGACAGAGAGGGAGAAAGGGAGGGCTGAAAAAGTGCAGACCCAGGGCCTGATAGACTCCATCCTTCCTCTCTCTCTCTTTCCCCACTCTCTCTCCATCTGCGTGTCTTACTCTCTCCCCTAACGAACACCAGACACCAGCGTGCTTATCATTATACCCACTTCCTCCCTCACACCCTCTCTCGCTCACCCTTTCTTTTAATTCCATCATTCTGTCATTTTTACTGCTCCATATGCGCCCACTCTCTCTCCTCCTACCTCTGCCTCTCCCCCTCTGTCTCTCTCTCTCTCTTCTCCTACCTCCTACCTCTCCCTCTCTCTCCTACCTCTCCCCCTCTCCCTCTCTCTCCTACCTCTCCCCTAGCACCCTAGCCCCCTTAGCCCCACTGGCCACAACCCTTTCCTCTTGTCCTCTAACCCCCGTCTCCCTCCCTCCCTCTCTCTCCCCCCTGGCCCGTCTCTCCAGCAGACACATGTGTTGTGTGTCAGCATGTTGCAGGCTTTCTGTGGGGCGGATATGCGAGATTGGCGGCGCCTTGGCAGCTGAATGCTCTCTTTTAATGTGACGGCGAGTCCATATGGCTCTCTGGAGCTCATAAAGGAGGGAAGGGAATGGTTTATAGTCATGTTTCACACTTCCCGAGCTCTCCCTTCCGAGCTCATTCACTCTCCCTCTTTCTCTCCCCCCGCCCCGCCCTCTCTCTCTCTCTCTCCCTCTCTATCCCCCCCTCTCTCTACTACACACCCTCCTTCTCTCCGTCTTTTACTCTCACTCCAAATCCCCCCCCCTCACCCCCCGCCCCTCCCTCATTCTCCCCTCCCCTCCCTCCCTCCCTGCCTCCGCCTGCCTCCCCTCCCTCTGCCTCGGTCGGTGCCCCTAGGAGGCAGTTCTGCGGCGCAGCAGAGATAAAGTGAGGGGCCCTCCCTTGTAAATCCAGAGCAGGGGGTGGGAAGCAGAGAGGTCCCGTCTGCCGGCCGAGACAGACGGGCTTCTGGGGCTGGGAGGGGGGGGAGGAGGAGTAGGCGGGGGTGAGGGAGGAGGCGGGGGTGAGGGAGAGGTAACCGTGAAGAAAGAACAGCTTTCTCCGCTGCTGTCTGCAACCTCTGGCGCTCACACGCCAAGAGTTGTGACTGGGGAGGGATTTATGTCCAACTCCCCAGGGGGGCAGCTCTTTAAAAAGTATACTCTTACAGACATGTGCTACAAAGTGACTCAAGAGGTTGTTAAACTATGCCCCCCTCCCCCCCCACAGACGCCTCAATCTCCCCCCCCGGTCGCTTGTCATTTCGACACATACTGCAGCGCCGGTACCTGGAGCGACTGGAACGCGTTACCCTGCGCGTCTCTCTCAAGCGCTCCCCACAGTGTCACTGCGGCGGCCACAGCAAGAGGACGCCTACCTTGAGGAAGGGAATGACGAAGGGCCGCAGGGGGAAGTTGGTGGCCTCCTGGAGACGCGAGTGGAACTCCTCGATGGTCACTGTTGAATTCTGGGAAGAAGGGAAGGTGACGTCAAATCACAAATACCCCAATATTCTTATTCTCTCATCAAAGCCCTAATTGCAGATTGGAGACTCTTTAAAAAAATAATAATAATGTTTTCGTGGCATGAATTCAGTCCACACACTGTCTTTAAGACGTACGGTTCTATCTACCCAAAAGATTTCTACATGGACTAAATATAATTCTGACTTATGTCTAAACATGGACCCACGGTAAAACACTCACCACCAGAGCAAGGACCAAGTTGCGGACGCTCTCTCCGATCTCAGGGGAGATGTCGTTCCCAAACTGCTGCAGCGTGGTCAGGAAGCGCTTCAGCTTGCTCAGCTGCCGAGCGCCGCAGGTGGCCGGGAGCTGCTGATTGGCTAGCGAGGAGGAGGAGGACGACGACGGCCCGTTGCTGTAGCGCTGAGGCGGGGAGGGCACCGCGTTGAGGGTGGGCGGGGAGTGATTAATCCCATTGGTCACTGAGAAGGAAGCGCAGGTGACGCAGCCAATGAGAGGCGAGGACACCCTCGTTTCGCGCTAACCCGCTAAAACACCCGTCCGTGAACTACGTAAAAACACGCTACGTTTGGGATCGCTGCTGGAAAGATGGAGAGCGTGTGATGCGTTTAAAAGCATGCAGGTCGGGGAGGGGAGGGGGGCGGAGCTACGGCGGAGCGACTCACGCGTGGTGGAGGAGAAGGAGACTGGGCGGGGGCCGCTGGGGTTGATGGAGGGCAGGGGGGGCATGGCGCTGGCACTGCTGCTGCTGCTGCTGCTGCTGCTGGGGGCTGGTCTGGAATGAGTCTTAACATCCACAGGAGAACCGGGCATGGCAGGGATCTTCTTCTCTGCACTGTCTGCCACGCACACACAAGCGCGCGCACACGCACACACACACACACACACACAGACAGAGAGGGTTAATGACACAACAATACACTCACTGACTCACATGGTAGAGCTTAAGGGCGCTTGCAGGTGGTTGCAGGTGGTGACCAAACGAACGCACACTGCTCCGAATGTCAGGTTAACCACCGGAGTCAAGTACCTCAGAGAGCAGGTACGACCACGACCAGATAGTCTCCTCTGGCGCAGGACCGCCGCAGCGGTTAGGAACCAGCTAACCTCTTAAGCCGAAACCCTGGCGTGGTCCTGGTGACAAGCCTGCGCTGTCAGCGCTGCCGGGATGCCAGCCGGGTTACCAGACTTTTTAATGTACCCGACCCGACTCCATATTCTGACTGTGTCGTGGGCCCTGAGCCTTTTGTCCCAAGCGAGACTGCCCCCCCCC
>BROE01000020.1:4969840-5000533 GCA_036571765.1 Plecoglossus altivelis
GGGGGGTGGGTGGATGATGGGGTGATCAGTGATCAGACACAGGTCTTTGTGTTGCAGAGAGCCATGAAAGCAGAGTCTTGTGGGGACGATTAATAGACGAGCAAGGTCTGGAGGGCAGGGTCAGGGGTCACGGAGCGTGGAGCAGCGTCCGCCACGGCGCTTCACTTCAGAAGGAGACTACTGCCCTTTTTATTGGGTTCGTCTCGATACCAGCCGTGAACTCGTTCCCTTGCATTGAAAGTGGCGAAGCGCTGATTCGACCCCTTCCATAAGATAACCGAGCCCGCAGCAGTTTTAGGTGAGGGTTTGCAAGGTTCCCCAGTTGCCGTGGATGGTGTACATCCCGCAAAAGGCTCTCAGGACGAGTTACGCAGGTCGATCTTAATACAGAGAAAGAGTTGGAAACGCCCAAAACGTGGGACGTGTTAACACTGCCCGTCGAGTACTGTTCTGGCTAAACCACCCAGCTCCACTGAACCCCAGTCTGGGGACTCCAGGGGCACCGGCACCTGAGATGTGTATTACTCTCCCTTCTCTCTTTCTCTCTCTCTTCCCCCCCCCCTCCCTTCGCTCTCTCTCTCTCTCCGCCCTGTGGCCTGCCTGTCATCCTCCCACCTGTTCCCTCAGCACAGGGGGGCAGGAAGGAGAGCTTACGCAAACATTCAGGCTTCTGTCACACACACACACACACACACGCACACACACACACACACGCACACTGTGCCAACACACGGCAGGTTCCAAGGCTCCAAACACTCCTCCGTATGGGCAGGAAATTAGGATGACGTCTCAATAACAGAATCCATGGGGGCTCCTGCTGCTTTAAGATACACCAGCCTCCATGTAAACAACAGCACTGTGTATTGGCTAGCATGCTAGCGCACAGACACACACACACACACAGTCAAGCCTCCACAGTCTACATACAACAAGCTGGTTTCGTGATGCGATTTGCCCCTGAGGCTAATCATATCTGAGGTCCTAATACAGGTCTGTGTGTGGTGCTACTTTTGGATGGGATAGCCTCTGCGTGACCCCTGTACACTGGAGGGAGGGAGGGGGGAGAGAGAGAGGAGTAGGGGGGCCTGTCGCCTCCAACCTAGCAATGGTTGACTACATCAGAGGGGGAGCTGGCACCTGAGACCACAGCCTTCACAGGGCGCGAGCAACACAACATCTGTCTCCGCAGCCTCCAGACACACACACACACACACACGCACCAACGCAAACACACACGCACCAACGCAAACACACACGCACCAACACAAACACACACGCCCAACGCAAACAGACTGACGCAAAACACACACGAGACGCTTGCGCAAACGCGCACATCCGCTCGACGACGGACACCTTTGTTTGCAGGTGAATATTGATTTAGCGCGGCTGCGAGCCTGGTCTGAACACCACCTGTCCCCCTTTCTCTGACAGGACAAAAACAAAAGGAACAAAAGAAAGACTACAATACCCAGACAAACAGGAAGTGGAGCAGGGGGACCCGAACCGTCCATCAAACACTTTCACTTCTCCTGAAGGACTTCTGATGTTCTTCTCTGAACTGTTAGGACCGTTTTAGACTGAATCCGGTTGCGAGAGAGGGGGATTTGCGCCGGCAGCCTGGCCGGTGATGAGCATCAGGCAGACACTAACGAGGGGCGGCAACTTTCATGAGCTACAGGTGTCGTTCATTAAGCACCAACACAAACAGCACCTGGTGAATATGGACGGTAACTAGTCATTTTTGCATTAAGTCTTCCTCTTTTCTTTTTTTTGTTGCTCCTGCAGTGATGATAGATGGAGGTGGTCGTCTGCTGCCAGATGTTGAGCGGCACGCCTGTGTGTGTGTGTGCGTGTGTGTGTGTGCGCGTGTTTTATCTCTCCACTGTCAGGACGGAGGAGGTGTGACTTGAGAAAACGTAGGCCCTTATCTTTTCAGCGCATAACAGATTTAAGCGTAGGACTGCACTGACCCTGACACGCATGCACACGCACACGCATTATAACCAGCCCTGGTTTTCGCTGTTGGCTCAGTGCAAATTGAGCCTAAACGATAGATTTAAATGGCATTTGCATCAATGGATGTCTGTGGTGGAGCTCTGTTTAGAAACCACACAGGGAACAAAAGGCTGGGTACTGAAGCACCCTCCGCCTGCAAACAACACAACAGAGAGAGAAAGAGTGAAAGAGAGGGAGGGAGAGAAACACAGAGAGAGGGGGGGTGGTGCTATAGATACAAAAGGGTTAAGCCATCAGCCCCTTAGCAGCCGTGGTACCAATAGGACCCCCTCCCCCTCTTCCTCCCTCCCTCCCTGCTCCATTCCTCCCCTCCCCCCACCACCATATGGATCTAATCGGCCAAGAGCCAGCCAGCTGGGACCTCCAACAGTCACCTGTGACAGAGGGAGAGAGGGACAGAAGGGCCAGGAGGCCTGGCCAAGGCTCACACAATGCTGCCTTCCAAGGCAGGGGGGGGGAGGAGAGGAGAGGGGAGGGGAGGGAGGGGGGGCAGAGACACGAGGCGCTGAATTCAGCAGGGTGAGAGTGGACTTAAGGCTGGAGACAAAGCCTGCACCTGGTCCCTCCCTGTCCCCACGCGCGCCCACAATGCAGCACACATCTGTTCCTTTCCGTCTCTCCGCCGCTCGCGAGGGAGCGAGCGTGCGCGCGCGCTGGCCATCAGGCAGAGCCATCCTCGTGGCCTCTCAGCCAGGCAACAGGTTTGAACAGCACCCACATGACAACTGGGTAAATATAGGACCGTGTCTCTCAGTCCTATATAGGGGCTGCTTTCTGAGGTGTGTGTGTGTGTGTGTGTGTGTGAGTGAGTGTGCGCGCCCGTGTGCGGTGTCATCTTTCTGATAAACAGGAGGAACACGCTCTTCTGTTGAGCACATTTAAATGAACTTTATTTATAGTGGCAGCCCGTCCGGGCAACGAGCACCGTTTGCAAGTGTGAGATCAACACGAGTCCTGAATGGCTTCTTTAAAAGCTGAGTTACAGGTATGTTGTTAGCGAGATGAAGTGAGGACATAAAAGCAGTTCTGCTTAACAACTTCCAGACGAGACGTGGAGGAGAAGGGAGGTGGAGGAGTGGTCATTCTAGGTCCCGGAGGGAGGGAGAGGCGGGATAACGGGCTGGGAAAGGCTGTTTTCACTTGGTTTCATCAGCCAGGCAAGGCCTGTTAGAAGGCCTGTTTGTCTTGGCCTCCCAGGCACCTTGCTGCAGCCTGCAGACTACATAGCTGGCCTCAGGCCAATGTCAACACTGCACCTCTGTCAGGCCAGAGACAGGGAGGGAGGGAGGAAGGGAGAAGGAGAGGAGGGAGGCTAAGAGAGTCACGTTTGAGTGAGTTGGGCTTTTTTGTCTGCTTGCGTGCGCGATCAGGAGCGCGTGAGCAGGTAGCAACAGAATTATCTCCAATGCAGACTCATGAATGGGGGGGTGGTGGTGGTGAGGGGGGGGGAGTGGAGAAGGGGCGGGGCAAAGGTGAGGTGGACAAGGGGCTGGGGGGTGGAGGGGTTCTGGGAACTGAAGGGTTTCCCTGGTGGAGCAGAGAACGCCCTGCTCCAGATCCCATAACCTTGTCACTCAGCGATAATTACAAAAACACCAACGGCCCGGTGCCTGAGAAAAAAAAATGTTGCTGCACATGGTTTAGTGCTTAGTGGCAAGGACCTGAGAGAGAGAGAGACACACACACAGCAAGAGAAAGCGAGCAAGAGAGAGAGCAAGAGAGAGAGCGAGAGTGACAGTCAGCCAAGGACAAGAGGGGTCCAAACAGTCAGAGAAAGAGAAGAGAGAGGGAGAGAGGGAGAGAGAGAGAGAGAGAGAGAGAGAGAGAGAGTGACACTAGGCAGACGCCACGTGTAATGAGCTACTGAATTTAAAGGCTGTTTGAACAGGGCGTCTATGTGGACGTGTAGCAGCAGTGACTATATAGCTTCAGAGCTGATGTCTAAATGCTCTCTGATAAGCTAGTGTTGTTGGGGGTTTAGAACTGTCAGCCAAGCGCACACACGCTGTGCCAGGCCAGTGCCCAAAGCGTCACAGTCACCTTCGCAAACACACACACACACACAGCACAGCTGGGTGACAAGGAGAAAGGCTAAGGGGGGGAGGGGGGGGGACAGGGCAGAGAGAGAGCGGGGGCGGTGTGTGTGCTGTGCACCAGGTGTTCAGTCAGAGTCATCAGGTGAGTCGAGACAGCAAACGTTTGTTGAGCACACACACGTACACCTGCGCTCCGACCGCAGCTCCGACCGCGGCGCGGCCGCAGCCAAGAAAAACACCTCTGGTGTCATGACGATGACTCTTCACCTCGCTACCCCCCCCCTCCCCGCAGCACAAGGAACCTGATTATATGCCTATCAGTTTACATCCCCTCTCACCTTGCCGTGTCCGATCGATTCGACCGCTTGTCAATCAGTCTAGCCCCTCCCCCGACATCTCCTTCCTGTGGGCCTGTGGTGTTGTGTGTGCACAACCCCTGGGTTTTGTAGCCTCTGTTACCGGGCCCCGGGGTGATAAACGATCTGACCGCAGTCCTCCGAGCTGCAGGCCTCCTGGCACAGCGGCTGGTGTGTGTGTGTGTGTGTGTGTGTGTGGACAGGGAGGCAGGGGGAGTCGCATCAAGCGGCTTCTATATCCATTATGGAGCTTCTCTCAATCCACTTAACCTTCGGCCCTAATGCTGCTTGACTGCTGCATGGTACCGGCCTGACCTCTCCTGGTTTTCCGGCAGACAAACTTGGTGCTTATTATATGCGACGTCCCTCTGTCTAGGTTAGTGGCTGCCAAGAAAGCTCAAGTGAGGAGCGTACGAGAGAGACAGAGAGAGAGAGAGTGTGTATGAGAGAGAGAGAGACAGAGAGAGAGAGAGAGAGTGTATGAGAGAGAGAGACAGAGAGAGAGAGAGTGTGTATGAGAGAGAGATAGACAGAGAGAGAGAGTGTATGAGAGAGAGAGACAGAGAGAGAGAGTGTGTATGAGAGAGAGATAGACAGAGAGAGAGAGTGTATGAGAGAGAGAGACAGAGAGTATGAGAGACAGTACGAGTGAGAGTCGTCAGCCTGCTGAGAGCCCAGGTGTGAGGGCGCAGGGCGTCCACGCCGAGGCAGAAAGGTCACGGAGGCCCAGGTGTTGAGCACCCAGGGGCCGCGCCGCAGCCATTTAAAAGCGTCGGCTTTCACAACTCCCGTTATGACAGCGTGACTTTGAAACAGTCCGAGTCCAACGCGGCAATGAAAACAGGAGGCCGCTTGTGTGGGAGGGAAGAAAAAAACTGGGTCAGTTTAGTTTGTTTGCGACTCGAGGGTCTATATAGGGTCAAAAGGGAGCTATGCTGCGGACCAGGCAGCAAAGCAAGCAGACTGTGTTAGCGGTCTGTTAGCATTGTGTTTACAGTATGGTGAGGTGGAGGCGTGTGGAGGTGAGGGCCAGAGAGAGGAATGGGTGTAGATGTCCGTGGCTCCACAGGCTCTGCTAAGAGGGACAGATAAGGACAACAAAGAGGCCAGCTGTGCTGGAACAATGGAGAAAATGAGTGTGTGTGTGTGGAGTGTGAGGGGAGCGGGGGAGCTAAAAAGCAGTTTGTGTGTGCGCGGGGGGTAGGGGGGGGGTTTACTTGAGTATTCATGTGGAAGTGTGTGTTGAGGAGTGTGTATGTGTGTGTGTGTGGCGAGGAGGAGGCCGTGAGGGCCTGCCAGGAGCCTGGCTTCAGACAGTGCGGGCGTGTGTGTCTCTGAGCACCCTCGGGTCAGAACATAGACAGCCTCTCAGTGAAGCTCGGCGCTGTTTGTTTGTTCACCGTTATTAATGACGCGGCCCTCCCTCCCTCCCTCACTCAGGGAGGAATGTGAAAACACAATGTGGGAGGTAAGACACAGGAAGAGAGAGAAAGAGAGAGGCAGGGAGGGAGGGAGAGAGAGAGAGAGAGGGAGAGAAGGAAGGTAAGAAAGGCATGAGTGTTGCAGGATAATCGGACAGAGAAATGGAGAAAGAGAGAGAGCAGAGAGAGAGGCGGAGAGTGTTTGTGTTGGATACTGCGGAGTGAGACTGGTCCAATACTAACATTCTGTATGAGACCAGGAATGATAGATAGATCCCTGAGAGAGAGAGAGAGAGAGAGAGAGGGAGAGGGAGAGAGAGAGAGAGAGGGGGAGGGAGACAAACAGCATTTGAACATAACAAGTCTCTTCCTCCGCTGGCTGTGTACATCCTGTAGGTCATTCATTCAGACCGCTCGCAACCTCCAACAGTCATGATCGTAACCTCAACAACATGCAGAGCTCCGTGTTTACAGCATTTGACCGCAGATCAAGAGGTTGCAGGTTCAAATCCCCGCCCCTACAAATCTTTGGGATTATAACGCCTGGAGCACAAAGCCAGCGTGACCCTGCTTACTCAGCACTTTGGGAGAAAGGGTCCCTCTCGTCTCTACTCACGACAAATTGAATGCGACTGGCCCTGAACGACTCGTCCATCACTCTCACTGTCTGCGTGCGGACGAGGCAGGGGCAGGTCAGCTGACAAAGGGCTTGTTCTGGGGTCAGTGATCAGGAGAGACTGGTCACTCTGGACAACCCCCCCCCCCCTCCCAACCCCAGGAGGGAGCCCCTGACTGACACTCGGACACCAGGAAAGAGGACGCCTACACCACACACCCACACACGCCACGGAAACAAACAGCCGGCGATGAAGAGACCGTGGAGGAAGCAAATTGTTGCAATCGGGGTCAGGGGCACATCGGAAAGATGAACACCCCTGACACACACACACGTACGCACACACACACACGTACGCACACACAGCCCCAGGCTAGATATCACAGCCCCAGTCACTGGAACTAATGGAGGCCTTCCTGCTCCCTGAGTTTGAAACAGCTGCTCTACTCCAGTGTGTGAAAAGGAGAGGGGGGGGGGGAGGGATGTAAAGAAGGTATCATATCGTGGGATTCTAGCATGGAGACATGAGGTAGCGGCAGTGGAGGACTTTGCGATAAAACAGAAGCTCTCACTCCCTGCAGTGTGAATCTAAGCTAAAGCAGGATTGCTCTCCAAAACATGTCAGAAATTGGCACTTACTGTTCGCTAGTATGGAGGAGAGTTCGAGAGGATCTAGGGAGAGCATCCCCTCTGCGCGCACACACACACACGCACACGCACACACACACACGAGGCTCCTACTGTCAGGAGCGTGACAATGTCCAGACGTCCAGACGTGTCTCTCCACGGTCATATCTCCTTCCAGACGCATCTGTCCCAACCTACTGGTCCGAGCTTGTCCAGGTCTCCTTTCTCTCTCGTCTCGCTCCCTCCCCTGTCTCGCTCTCTCTCTCTGCGTGTCACACAACACGCTTGCGTCTCCCTTCTCCCTCTCGATCACTCGCCTCGTCGCTCCCGCCGCAGGCGCACGAACACGTCCGTGAAATAGATGGCCCCTTTGACAAGCCAACGTCGACGTTCCAAACTCCTGCTGCCTTTCAAGACCAGACATCAAAACTTCCGCCCGAGGAAACAGCTGATCTGGACCTCCAGTACCCCTCGCAGCTGAGCACCAAGCCCTCATTACTCACACCAAAACACTACTCAGCCTACATTTAACCGCACAAAAAACACCCAAGAAACGCAACGGGGACAAAAACACCCCCCCCCCCCCGAAACACCAGTTTTTTTCCCTATCGATTTTGAAAAAGATACCCAGAATATTCTAAATTGTGGACTGTACACTGCATGTGGAGCAGTGTATACGTCCGTGTGTGTGTGTGTTCGTGCATGTGCTAGCCATGTGCAACCTTCTTTCCTCAGCAGGCAAGGATAAAGAGATGAAGAGATAGGAGAGAGGGTGATGCACCATCTGTACAGCTCAGGGAGACACACACACACACACACACAAATTGTGTGCAATAACACACATCCACACACGGCTCATCACCAAAACGAGGGAAGGGTGAATTATTTCCTACCTCCACCCTAGCAGAGTCCAAACGTTTTCGGATTTGAACTGGAGGGCCTCTGCGAAAGGCTTTCTGTTCCTTATCCGTCTCTTTCAAGCGCTCTCGTTCGCCTCACGCCTTCATCTGTCAGGCATGTGTTTGCGTTCCCACATATGTGAGCTCCAGTGCAGGGGAGGCCGGAGCCAGGGACACAGATGGCTCCCAGATGGAACAGGATATCCAGGCAGGGACGCTCAACGCGACAGCAACCCTCTCTCTCTCTCTCTCTCTCTCTCCTTATCCCTCACTCTATGGCGCTCTCTCTCTCTCGCTCCTTCCCTCTGCGTGTGTGAGTGCGCGTGTATCCCTCTCTCTTTTCTTCTCTCTTGGCCTCCGTCTCTTTCAGTCCCTTTTTCCCCCTGCCGCGTAATCCTCTCTCTTTTACTCCGTGTTCGTCTCTCTCTCCCTCTCTTGCTCGCTCTGTAACTCAGCACTGCCCTCTCTCCCTCTCTCTCTCAAGCCCTCTCTCTGGGACTCCTCCCCTCTTTTCCCACAGACTCTCTCCTCTCGTCCGCTAGGCTGATGTCATCGGTGAGGCCACGCCTCCGGCATGAAGCTAAGCCAATGTGACGCAGCCCCATTCAGCGCATTCATCGACGAACCTGGTAATTAACATAACTAATTGCTTTGGCACCTAAAGGCTAAACAGAGAACTGGCCAAGATTGAGGAGGGGGGGGCTGGATAGGAGGAGGAGGAAGGGAGGAGGGGTGGGGGGGGGGGGGGTGCACAACTTTTCCTCCTCGCCCCCCTCCGAGTGGGTTCTTTAGAATGTTTTCTATTCCTCTCCTTGGCCTTTTACTGCAGACTCGTCTTTGTCTTCGCTCCTTAATGCAGTGTCTGCCTGCGGGCCCACAGGGAACGCTTGAGGGCCTGAATGAAGCGGCTCTCCTCCGCTCCACCTTCGCCGAGTTAAACTTAAGTCACCGGCTGATTAATACGCGGCGCGACGACAGGCCGGGAAAAACAAGAAGAGGGGGGGGTCTGGCGAGAGCTTGTGTTTGGCCTTTCTTGAGAATTTCAACATCGCTACATTGGTAAGGGGTATCCACAATGGCCTGGTCCTTTGAAGATAAAAGAATACACCCTTTTACTTAAGAATGGGCACTGTCGAGCTTGCTCAAGTTCCCCTCGGATTCTGAGGCAAATACGTTCTGATGTTCGAGTCTGGGCTTTCCAAGACTAATGAGCACACTCTAGGCGCTGGCAAACAAACATGGACGCAATCGGTCAGGGTTAAACACAAGCAGCCTACAGGACTGGATGGTCCCTGCGTATCAAACACCCACGCTGGCCTCTGACACGGCCGAAAGAGCACTTGATTCATACTGCCTGCAGTACTAAGGGGAGGGGGGAAGGGGTCATATACAATTCTTGAACTTCCTCTCTCTCTCTGTCTCTCTCTCTCTCTCTCTCTCTCTTCCTCAGGCCCGCTCCATGAGGAGTGCATCTGGCCAGTCGTACAGCCAGGTGGCTGCGGCTGTGGAGAGCAAGTGAGAGCAGGAGGCTGCTGGTGCTGTGCAGATGGTTCCGCCCTGTCCAGCCCCCCCCCCCCCCTTACAAACCCACACTCTGAGAGACTTGTAGGCTGTCACAACAGGGCCTCTGGGAATCGGATCTTCGAAATGCCTTGCGGACGTGAAGTTTAAGTCCGGACCTCACTTAGGAGAAACCTCTGTCTGAAGTAACCAACCCTTCCATTAATCCTGCCCACTGCCATGGAGACTGCATGTCTCTGTGTGTGCAGCTATATATGGCCGACCCCCATCCTCCCCCACAGGGGAAAACTAAGTATATACACTTGGGAATCCGTCTTTCTGGGAGAGTCAACACAGGATGGTTAATTGGCTTGCTAGCTTTCTAGCTAGAGATGCTAGTTCAGCAGTTAAATATGACCCCCTTTCTAGCAAGCTAGAAGCAAGATAGCTAGTAAGATAGCTAGTAAGCTAGCTAGTAAGGTAGCAGCAAGATAGCTAGTAAGCTAGCTAATAAGCTAGCTAGTAAGCAAGCAGCAAGCTAGCTGCTGTGTGGCAGGATCTCTTGAGTGACTCCAGAACCTTCCACAGCTGGGAACCATTGTAGGAGACTGAGGGGCAGAGCTGTGGCTGCCGGCTGCTGGGCTCCTCCAGAGAGCATCTGGGTCTGTTCACACGCTCCCTCTCCCAACATCTACTTTTAGAAAAAATAAACGGACTGTTTATAAAAAAAAGGGAAAAAATAATGAAACTGACAGCGGCACTCTCTTCTGGTGCTGAGGGAACTGGAGTTCTGGAGACAGAAGGTCTGCGAGAGGGAGGGAAGGAGGGATAGAGAGGGACTTAAATCATTACCTCACCCTGAACATTTCAGATGGTTTGTTTGTAATGGAGAAGATGGGGTTAGGAGAAGGGGGCTCCACAATGAGCTCAGAAAACATGGGTCTGAAGCTCACGTGCTTCAATGCTTCTGTGTGTTTGTGTGCGTGTGTGTTTGTATTCATGCTGTAGTCAAAGATGGGGCCTTTTGTGTTTGACCAACTCGCTGACAAAAGGACCTATCCACGCACTGTACAATAGAGGTAACTATTAGCCAATTTCCCCCACAGCTGCAGTAAACAGTGCAAACTGAAAACATATTCATTCTCTATCGTTAGAAAATAAACAGTCACGCTTTGCTTGAAGCTTTAAACACACGTGCACTGTCATAACCATGTGTGTGCACGTGCGCGCACACACACGCACACACTCTTCCCTCACACCAACGTGTGCTATGACAACATATCTCCCTAAAGCAGAGGTGACACCAGGAGGTGACATTATCATTACAAAAGGTGTGGCCGCCGTCTCCTGCTGGCCCCCCGTGAAGGGCCAAAGTGGTGAGGGTGACACTGCATGACACACACACACAGACATACACACACGCGCAGACACACACACACCACCAGCCACCTCGGCTAAACTAAATGGCCAATTATCCCTGGGTGTTTCATCAGAGTTGCGGGTGTTAATAGCTTGGCAGACAACAGCAGCAGGAAGAAGCGAGCGAGCGAGCGAGTGAGCGAGCGAGAGAGACCAGCTAACCTCCCCTCAGCCGTCAGCTCCCCCTGGGCAACCAGAGCCCCCATTTACCAGGCGTTGACACGTTGCGCACTCTACGCCACTCTTAAGAGCTTGCGTAGTCCATTAGTTGCTATTAGGGCTATGTTGGCACCTTCAGTTTCAGCCAGCACTGGCTTAGCTCTAGCATCTACCTTGGAGGTGAACATCTCCACTAAACAGGTGATGTTTTAGAGTGAACCCACCCACAGCGATACAGTATATAGATTATTTCGGATTGAATGAAGATTTGAAACATTTTATGGTTATGACAGTAAACATGCATCTAACATGCTAATAGTGTTTAGCAGTACAGGCTTCTCCCACGCTCAGTTAAGTTGACATTTGTATTTCTGTGTGTGTACGTGTTTGTGTGTGTGTGTGTTTTTCGTGTAGGTTCTTTGGCCACCCCAGTATGTCTGTCGTCATTCACAAGGCATAACAGCCTGCCAAGACAACTCAATCTTTGGCCTTCCTCCCACACTCCACATCTCCCTCCTGGAGTTTCCTTGCAGCAACCGTGCACCTGGATATCTCAGCATTCCCTCTGGTCTACGACAGTCTCCCCCCTGTCCCCTCCCCCATATCCTCTCTTCTCTCATCCTCCCTTCCTCTGTTACTGTTCATGAGTTCTAGAGGGAACCGCAGCTTGTCTCATATCTCGCATCATCGTATTTCTGAAGCATCTGCTGTGGTGTCCTGGAGGAATCTCTCTCTCCCTTTTCTCTCTCTCTCTCGTCTTTACGTCTGCTCCCTCTCTCTCTCTGGGTCTGCTAACCCCGTCTGCTGTGGGGGGGACGGTGAGCTTGTCAGCGGTCGCCCACTAAAGTGCCGGCTCGTTTTCCTCTCCGCGTGCTCAGGGGCCGTAATGATATCAAACCAGAGCCGGAGCGGGAGGTTCCTCCTGAAGAGTGTGGGAGTGGTAATCGTTGTTGTGTGTGTGTGTGTGTCGATAGATGGCGGGGGAGGTGGCTTCGCCTCAACATACCACACTCCCTCCCCCTCACCCTCCAATCCCACACCTCTCTCATCGCTCCCAGAAAGAACCGCTAGATCTTCAAAATTCAAAATGGCGTTACTCCGGTATAGTTTCACTGCATAAAAGGCCACTTCGTTCACCTAGCGTCATCTCACCGACATATTATAAAAAAAATACGGCTGGAGGGGAGGCGCCCCAGTAACTGCTGGTGAGCCGAAACGACAAAACTATCTCAATTGACGGCTACTCACTCATCTTTATCCACCACCCACCCCTCACCACACACAACCACAACTCGACGTCTCCACCATGACGCGTCCAACCGAACTGCTATCCTCCCCAGCGTCCATCTCCCCCCTGATGAGCCACGACTATTGTGGACCGGCCTTAGTTCAGAACATCCCCAATCACTATACACATCAACAAATGGGCACCTCAGCACCCTCAAGATCTCTCCTACTCTCTCACTCCACCCTCCACATCACACAACTCCACTCTCCAACAAACACTCCCCGCCTGCCCCTTCTCCCTGCTACACACTCTCACGCTCCTGTGGACGATAGGAAAGGCACCCGGACATTGAGCCGGCAGTGGCATTCCAAAAACCTCAAGGCCCGCGCTGGAACAAAACGAGTGTCCTTGGTCCTGAGTGCAACATCCACTTCAGCCATGGGAAAGCCATCTCAAAGATGTGCTTTAAGTAAGGCCTGACCCGCCTACTCACCCATGGAAAACCCTCAGATCTCTCGTTACACATCGCCTCAGAGAGGGGAGAGGGCCGTTCTTCGAGTGCTTGTGCGTGCGCGTGCGCAGACGCCAGAAGAATGAGCGAGCGTGCATGGGACGGCAGGAGAGCGAGTGTGCGAGCAAAAACAATATCGTGTGCGTATGTGTGCGCTTGGAGAGCGAGCGAGCGAGCCCGCCGGCGGGCGTTTGCGTGTCCGCCGGGGTCTGCGCATGTGCGCTCCCAAATTTACGAGAGGTGGGTCACACGCTCACTTGGCTGCGTCTTCCCAAAGTTTCCACCGAGGAAGGCCAAGTGCACCGGCGCCAAAGCCTTCTCTCGAATAACTCCCTTAAACGATATTCAATAACCACCTTCTTTCTCCCTGTTAAACCATGCAGCAGACACGCGAGGCAGCCCTGTCCTCAACGGGCTCCATTTAAGGGCTGAAGCCTTCAAATGTACAACTTATCGCAATTATCAGGCTCCACGCGGCATCGACGCTGGCCTTGGGTCGGCGCGCGCGTGCCAATCTTGCCAAATTGTCAGCACATAAACAAGAGGACTTCTCGTAAACAACTCCATGTTGGGAAGAAGTGCCGGCGGTTCGCAGCGCGCCGGGCCGCTAGGACGCCTGTTTGCAACAGACACGAGGGAAAGCGACGGGTAGCCGGCAGATGGTTTTGTCAAACGGGGCCGCGACGGAGTTTAAAAATAAAAAAAAAGGACGACTTATGTACTTAAGAGGAAAGATGATGATACAACAGTAGTTCCGTTTCCGCACGGCCGAGAATACAGTGTTGTACCTAGTGCGAGCTTACCGGTAGAACGTACATAAACACCGGCTTGAGAAAGAGAAAGTCCTTACCCAAAACTCGCTTGCCGCACACTCCTTATCTGGGTGTACGGTTACCTTGTCCTAGCGTGTGTATGTTTTTTTGGCCCGGGTGTGGATAAGCGTGTGTTCCTTCCAACACCTGCAGTTCATCCCATAATAACCTTGCAGCCATCCCTGAGGCAGGAGAAGCAGCTGTGTTGTGCTCTTGCCTGGCGACGGAAGGCCACACCTGTTTTCTGCAGGTGGTTCATCTTGCTGGGAGGGGGGGAGGGGGAGGGGGGGAGTGAACACCTGGCCAGGCGGAGATAGCCTGCAGGGGGAATGGGGGAGGTGGTGTGCTCTGTAGCACTCAATTAGAACTGGGCAGATAAGGATCTGCTCTGGACACACACACACACACACACACACACAGATATGTGCAGCAACCATAGCCTGGTTCAGTGGTGGGTGGAATGTTGAGACTTGTCAAGGGCACTGCACACACCTCCTCTCAGGGATAGTGTTAGTGCAGGTGGGGGAGATGAGCTCTCTCTCTCTCTCTCTCTCTCTTTGTCTCTGTGTATCTGCCTCCCAACATTCCTCACCTCTTCTCTGCTTCTGCTTGGGGACCGATGGAGACACCCAGTCTGAAGAGAGACAAGATAGAAGACACCCCAGGAGATGACTACCAGCAGGGACACCAGCCAGGAACTCGTAAACAACGGGAGACAAGGAGAGGGACGCAGAGAGGAGAGGAAAGGGGAGGGATGAAGAAGGCGAGAAAGCAAAGGAGAGAGAGAGAGTCTGGCCTGATGAAGCAGGCCTATGAAGATGACAGCTGGCTGACAGCGAGGTCCTTGGCAGGAGGTGAGGGACCAGAGCTGAGATGGATGAGGTGGGCCTGCTGGCAGTCATAAAGCACTCAGAGTGCAGCAGACACTGGGGAAGAGTTGTGGAGAGAAACATTGGATCCCGACGCCTCCATCGCGATGGCGACGAGCCGTGATTTGAAGAGAGAGAGAGAGAGCCAGCCAGCCAGCCGAGGAGCACCGCATCCAAAAAGGATCCTTACATTGCATATGTTTTCTTGTAAGCTGGTGTCGTTCCCCTCCCCCCTTTTCTTTTGTTTTGCGAACAGCTGCGCCGTCGCCAGACAGAAACGGTCGTCTGACTCGGCGGACGCGGATCTGAGCACGGTACAACACCGGCGCGCGGCGTTAAAGCCCCTCGCGTCAAAACGGGCTCTCTGGCTCGCAAGCGGGACGTGGGAAGGGCTCCGTCAACGACTTCAGTGAGAAGCTCGTCCGCGCTGGGATGGAAGCTGCTCTCCAGCGCTGACGGGCCCTGTGGCAGGTGGCTTGACCCAGGGAGAAAGAGAGAGAGAGACAGAGAGAGAGAGAGAGAAAGAGAGAGAGAGACTTGGGGGAAGGAAGGGGCAGCGAGCGGAGAGGGGTAGAATATCCCAGAAAGCCGTGGAGAATAGGGGGAACCAATCCTAACTAGGCTTTGTCTGAGTGTGAGGGGGGACGAGGGGTGGAGAGACGGGTATTAAAAAAGCATAATGTGGTGATAAGTTCTTTTCAGTTCCTTTTTTCAACGGGGGCCGCTCAAATTCACTCTTGGTTGACTAGAACCTTTGTTCTCGGTCAATGTCCTTCAGATTTAAGTGGGAGACCATTTAAAATGCCTGCACACAATCAGGGCCCATCCCACCAGTCAAATAAAGGACACATGCATTTTCAACGATGGCTTGAATGAATGACATTTAACAGCATGGGACAAAGGTCCTAATCCGTTTAGTGAAGTTTTAAAAAGCGTAAGAATTATGCTAAACAAGTCTGGAAATGCGAATTGTTTTTTTTTTGAACAGGCCCAATGTGTCCCTGCGATGCCTCAGTGAGGTGTTGATAACCAGGGTGAGGGAGACGCCAAGGTGGTTAGTATAACAAAATGGCCGTGTTAACATCTCCGCGTTGAGCCCTGCAGATCGAGCTCCACGGCTAAAAAGGCCACAGAGACCTTCGCGTCTGGCCGCATTTTGGAAGCCATGTTTTGACACGGGGCGCAGAGCGAGGAACCTTTCACGGAGCTCGTCTCCTGCAGACTGGCATTCCAGGGGATTGTTATTGGCAGGCGATCCGAGACGCAGGCTAACATCTGGATTTCATCCTCCCGACCGCTCTGTGCAGCGCGCGGCAACAAGGAACAGCTGTGTGAACCTGGCATCAATTAGCCTCAGATTCTCCTGACAGTTAATCACCTTCGCCTCTGTTGTGTTTTTTATGTGAGTTTAAAATTTTTTTGGGGGGGGGTGTGTGGTTGTGTCTATTCCCCTACTGTCTTTTATATTTCTTTTTTCTTTTTTGTCCTTTCATTCAATTCAGCCCCCCGTCCCCGAGGCCGACGTAACGGGGAACGTGAAATAAGAAGCAGGCGATGCGAAAAGCAGCTGGACAAAACCCACAACAGGACGGGCCGGGTTGGACGGGTCAGGACTGGCGGGGGTTTTTGGTGTGGTTTGGGGATTCAGCTGGACGATGCGTACTACGGCTGGGGTTGGGGGGGGGGGGGGGGACTGGCAACATGAGTGAACACCACAACCAGTGACGGCGTAAAAGTCTGTAATGAACAACAGTGACAGATGAAAGTGATTTCCCTCTCTGTGAACTGAGATTGGCTGATCTGCAGCCCCCCCCCCCTGCCCCAAATGTGAAGTTGCTACTTTGTGGCAAACATGTGACCTGTTAGGGGAGGTGCGGTTCTGACACGAGACACCAACCCGTGACACGACCCCGATCCAACTCAAATCAAACAACACAAGTCTTCCTGAGGTATGTTGCTTTCCGAAAGCCCCTTTAAAACAACCAATTAAATAGGATCCAACGGCTCGCAATCGAACTCCAATGTCGTCTCCCGTGAGCGATGACGAGTCAAACCGAGTTCACTCCAAAACACCACTGACTCATTTCAGGTCGGTTTGATTCAAACTCAGATTCATCTTCTGATAGGTAATGGGAACCAGATGAGTCAAATCCCCAGCAGATCAGATGGGCCTGACGAGCGAATCTGGATGGTTCCCCAGTCAACGTCGCCGCGGGGCCGAGTAAAACACTAACAGGTGGTGCTGGTGGAAAAGACCCACTCACAGTACTTGGCGTCTCCACACGCGCACACGCGCACACACGCACACACTTTAAAGAGACCTCAACGTATATAGGAGAGCAGAGGGAATGCTGCATTGACTGTCGAGTGTTATCCCAGCACCTTTCTTCAACAAAGAAGGGGAATTCTCTCTCTCTCTCTCTCTCTCTCTCACACACACACACACACACACACACATCTGGCAAGTCTGACTATCCCACTCAGGCCAAAACCAATTAGGACTCTAATACAAAACATCAGGGCCTTTTACTAATTTATTTCCCTTATAAAAGTCAGGGGATTGGAATCTGACTCCCTCATCCCCCACAAAAGAGAAAGAAGGAAAGAAAGAGAGAATGAAAGAAAGCAAAAGGAGAAAGAGGGGAAATGTTGAAGGATTCAACTTGGCCACATGTTTTGGAGTGCGTGTAATTGAATCAAGAGAGGAACAGTTACAGTGTGATTGACTGGGAGTGAAGGATGTGTACATGCTGGTACAGATCTTCCTGTACAGATGCCATACCAGTGGGTGGTATCCTCCATGATCAATGGGGTTTAAAAAGGATATCAGGAATAATAAGCAAATAAACATAGATCCTTTTTTTGGCCCTGTACAAAAGCCCCCCCCCCCCCCCCCCAAAAAAGACAATGAAACTCCACCAAGTTCTAGGAAACTGTCCATCAATCTGGTTTACAGTATCACAATAGTGTCAAAGGCCCTTTGCTGCTCTCTGCTGGTTCTCGTAATACCGGCCGACATGATCATAAGAAGTGTCCTCATTGCTACAGCCTAGTGTCTGTTGCGCCACCATTTACGCGTTCACTCTGGGTGGCTTTGGGGAGACCGATCAATGCCCTGGAGGTCAAACAACCATACAGTAATGCTCTCCGTTTCCACTCAAATTCGTCACCGCTTTGGTACTATTGTAGTCCTGTAAGGTTTGGAGAACTCGGAAGATTCGTAGGGGGTGCGGGGGGGGGGGTAATCAAGTGGTCTTGATATTGGTGCGCCTTTGCTTTATGAAATGTCCCTGTGGACTTAGTTGTAGGCCTACATCTTTAAATTGTCTACTAGGAAACGGGGAAGTCATTTGGCTGCGCATCGACCGCCTGGTGTTATTGTCTTGAAAAGCTGTAAACTCCAGATGGTGTACAAACTTTGCCTGCTGGTGGATTAGCACCAAATCCCACTCTGATAAAGGCACATAGACTGGCAGTGCTATTGAATCAAAAGGTGGCACAATAAAATGGTAGCTTTGTGCTATGAGAATATTACTCTCATTGAATTTTATGTTGTCAACCAATTTAGCGAACCTTCAACGACCCATGTTGACGATAACTGCTACTTTAATTCACTCGATCGCTGGCATTGCATATGAAAGATGAAACAATAGCACGTAAGAATGTTAGGGGAATGGTATTGCACGTATTCCGCTTAGATAAACACCGTACACTGTCAAAATAAATGTTGAGAAGGACAACTCAATATGGTACATAGGCTTACATTGGCCTTACATTGTGAACCATTTTCGCTGAGTACATAACTCCGTGCCACATTTCCTGGTCAGTATAGCGAGGCCAGGTGTGGATATTCCTTTCATATTTGCCTGTAGGCTATTTAATATCACAAAAACAAACCATGCATTTCACAAACACGTATACGCCATTGCTGTTCCTACGTACAAGACTACCACAATAGAAAAAGGTTTGGGCTACTTACAACGAAAGGCGCTAGGGATTCCGACCATGCTCTTCCCACCGCGAATGATCAGCGTGTTTCTAAGACTACACTGTTGAAAGCTATAACAACCAAACAAGCTAAGTCGAGTTAGCCCAAGGGCACAATACTCGTGTTTTTAAATAATTTAAAGGAATAGTTTTCGTGGTATCACATCAAATCCGTGGTCAGTACACCCGTGATCATTCGGCGTCGCATCAGGTATTCCTTAAAATCCCCCCGCACCGGCGACCGATGTTTGAGTGGGCGGGACTAATCGTGATACGTTGTAAATAGACGATATGGTCATGGTAAAGACCAAGCTGTTATTGATTTGGCCTCCCAATCAGTTACATTTGAATAACAGTTTTACAAAACGGTGCCAAAATAAATAAATAAATAAATAGAAACATGAAAACGTTACTTTAGAATGTGGTTTGAAATGATTTTTTTCTTTAGAATATGGTTTGGGTTCTGTATTTGAGCCCCCAACACCCCCCCCCCCCAAAAGAAAACTCGATAGGGCTTTAATATTGAACGTGTAAAGAAGCCCATTGAGCAGAGCTCTGTATGTGTGGGTGTCATTTGAGTCATGTTGCTACTTATCTCTCCTAAACAATGACCTATTGAACAGCGAAACACTTGATTTTGGACCTCGTCCAGCGAGGCCCCCGCACGTGTTCTTTTTTTCTTTTTTTTTGCGAAGAGGACATTTGGAGACTGACAGCTAAACTCCCCCCCAACCCTGCCTACGCACCGACTATCCACACCAACACATGCTGACCCCTCCCCCCCCTTCCTCTACATAAGTAATGCTTCCTCCCCCGTTTTTTGACTTCTCTTCGCTACCTCTCCAGTCGGCGTTCCTTCGCCAGGCTGCCACCTGCTCCAGAGAGCATGCTACACAGCTGCTCTGCTACAATAACAAATTAACGCCCACCGTGGCAAGGGCCATTACCTACTGTTCCAAGTGTCGACCTGGGACCTCTAGTCCCTTAACCCCTGGGGACCCCTCACCTAGAGAAGGTAATTCTGGTGCTGTTTGGGACCAGCGTGGGTTTGTTGATGAAATTTTTTTTGAAGCTGTCACTAGAGACTGAATGATGAGAGAGAGAATATAGTGAGGGGAGAGATGAGAGAAGAGAGAGGAGCGGGCCCTCCCTATTTACTTCCTGTGGTCATTGATCGTGTTTAGGTCTGGCTCCTTCAAATGGACAGGTGTTGTTGTACCCAATATCTCCCAGCTTCTCCACCTGAATACCTGAATGTTAGAGCCCTCCAAGACAGTTTCAACTACTGCTATCACCGTCTGGCATTCATTCTCGGACGGGGCGTGGTGATCTGCCTCCTCCTCGCAGAATCACCACGGTCCTTTGGTGGTCCAGAGGGGGGACTACTGTTACGGGGGAGAGACGCGTGGTTGGGTCAGGGGGCCGTCGAGGGAGATCGGCGTTTGGAACCTACCGGTGTCCTTACTATCCGGAACGTTTCAAGGCAGCGCCCGTATCTAATTACTCCACTGATAGGTTACGTGATTAATTATAATTAGACATCGTAGACGGTGACAAACAAAATGAGGAAAAGGGGGAGTCAGTGTAAGATGTTGAGATAGTCCACTGAAATACACACGATGACTGACGGCGTTGCCAAGATATAATGCATGGAGATCTACTTAGGAAAAGAATGTCTCGCAGACGACCAAGTGGGGGATCGAGCGTAGTGAGCTTAAATGGATTAGGCCTCCAGTATCAATACCATCTGCTACCCGGTGTCTATGGATCATATATTTGCTCTATTTCCGTTGATTCCTATTGACGTAGAAAGTAGATGGATCTCTGCTCCTGGAGTCGTTCGGTGAACCTCGTGATAACCGAATTGATTTCTGATGTTTCACAGGCCAACGCCGGCAAAATGTTTCTTCGTCTACCTGACGAACAAAGAGAACGAGTCGTTAATCTACGGCTTAACGACGTACTCAGCGTCCGGCATGCGGACAAAGAGTAAACCAGTCGGCGACTCGACAACAAAAGCTCGGCCGCAGAGGCCGCAGAGCTAGCTGAAGTCACCCTGGAGGGGCAGACGTCGGAGGATTTGCCCTCGTCATGTTGTCCTTCTGTGTGACAGCTGGGACGAGCCTCTCTCTCTCTCTCCCCCACCCTCCCTCCCTCCCTCCCTTTCTCCTCTTTCCTCCTCCTCTCTCCCCTCACTTCCCCTCCGCCCGCCCGCCTGCCCCCTCGCCTGCCCCCTTACGTGCCCCCTCACCTGCCCTGCCCCTGCCCCCACCCCCCCCCACACCCCACCACCCCACACAGCGCCACACTTAACAGTATAGCAGACTTTAAAATTCCTCCCTTCATCTCTCCCTCCATCGTCTGGCAGGTACCTGTCTGACAGGGCCCTCTCCTCTCCAGCGGGCACTGGAGGGTCTCCACACGAGACCCTCCCTTCACTCTGGAAGGTCACTGGCGAACCCCGTTCATCCCCTCCTGATCCCACCCCCCACCCCCCCACCCTCCCAACTCTGAGCCACCGGGATCCAATTCCCCTCCCCCTCGGACCTCTCCTGCTCTTTGGACAGCTGCAGGCCAGGCAATCAGCCTGCTGGTGACTCTTCACTCGGGCTGGCCCTGGTTCGTATCAGACCGGGCAGGGGTTAGCGCAGGGCCAAGGCCAGGGTCGGGGGCCAGCAAAGATGGCCCTAGTCATCATCATTCAAGGCCTGCTGGTCCTTCTGTCCTCCTCCGCCCCCTCTTCTTTGTCATCCTCTTGTCAGGGCACCAAGGCACGCGTATCAGCTGAGCCCAGGAAGCCGTTGGAGTCACAGGGGTCACGTGGCAGACGCCTGGTTAAATCTCCAGGGTATTACACCCACACACATACTGTCCCACTTGAGCTATATGCATTCCCCGAAACACACAAACGGTCGAAGGACACTCGCCTATAACCCACAGACACACACACACACACACATGGAGTTGCAGACACACACACACACACACACATGGAGATGCAGACACCCACACACACACACACACACATGGAGATGCAGACACACACACACACACACGGAGATGCAGACACACACACACACACCAGTATCTCGCTCATCACCCACATATATGACCGGAGCAGAGGGCATCTCTGTCATTAGCGGGGTTAGACGCTGTGGGGTTTTGTAAGAGCGGGTGGGACCCCCAGACAGTCAGACAGAGGGGAGGATTACGCATACTGACCAGATGGAGAGAGATGGCCCTATTATGTAGATCCTCCCTCGATCGCTCTCCTCATGCAAATACATATATTATATACCTTCACTTTATTCAGCCGAGTTCTGATGAGGGAATTGGGGGATGTGGATGTCGGACGTGGCAGAGGGTAGACCACAGGTGTACAGGCACCGCTTCTATTCTCTCCTTTGACTCATTAGCATTCAAGCTCTCATTATCTTCCAAAGTTATCCCACCAACTGTTCCCAGCATAATCCCATTATCTATCTATCCATCTATCTATCTATCTATCTATCTAAAAGTCTGTCTGTCTGTCTGTCTGTCTGTATGTGTGTGTGTGTGTGTGTGTGTGTGTGTGTGTGTGTCTGTCTGTCTGTCTGTCTGTCACTGTCTCTCTCTCTCGCCCCTCTCTATAAATAATCACAGTAATATATAATGCATAATGCACCCTAGCTCTGGCCATTCATTTGGCGATCAGCTTGCCTGTGTCTCCGTCCGTCCACCAGTTAGCGCTAGCCTGTGGAGGCCGGGGATGTGTGACACGGGAACAGGTGGAGCAGGCTAACAGTCAGGCCCTGGCTGCATCAAACAGAGCAGCCCCCTGACAGGCTGCGTGGAGGCAGGCAGCCGGCCGCTCAGACTCGGGCCCATATGGTCCCGCTCTGGAGCTCCTGGGTGGAGGAAGGGGGGGAGGGATGGGAACAGGGGCGGAGGGAGGAGGGGGCGGAGGAGGAGGGGGGGAATTCATCAGCAGATTGACCATCCCAACTGTCCGCTGTCTTTGGGGAGTTGAGACATGCATATATATGGGTGATTGTGTAAGTGAGGGTTGGGGGCCAGAGGAGGGGGCACTGTTTATGTGCATGCTTGTGTGTGTGTGTGTGTGTGTGTTTATACTTCTCTGTGTTGGTGTGTTTTCATTATGTTTTACGCTGCGCTTATTACAGTAACGACGTTGTAGGCTTTTGTGATTGTTTGGTTCCCTGTATGCAAATGCAAGTCACGACATATTTGTTGTCCTGTATCAGTTGTTCTGCATTGTTGTTTCGTATATAAATTATATATAGGAATAGAAACCGTCCTTAGCATATCTGAGGCGAGTGTGTTAAGGCTGAAGAATTAGTTTTTTTTTCCTATGTTCTTGCTTGCATGTTTTTGTGTATGAGAGTGTTTGAGGGAGTCTTATGATTCCTGTTGTTTCATTCATCAAAGCTTTTAAGAATATTAAGCTGAATCCTCCAGAATGGCTTGGGGTGGCCACCTGCCACACTCCCCCACAAAGACACGGACTGACAGATGCATGGGGAGGAGGTCAGATGGTCAAAGACTGTCATAATGCGAACCATTATTGTATTTACGACTCGAGTCAAGCAGCGTTGATAACATCCTTGCACTGAAAAAAACTGCTCTGTTCATCGGCTCAATATTCTGTTTACTCGTCTATTTTTTTATATATATTTTTTTTTTGCAGTCCCCGACTGATTCATGTGTAAGAAATGAAAGGAATCGTTGCATATAAGGCAACGCATTTATCTTCAACCCTACCGCCACCCCGCCATTTGGCTCGCACGCTCACAGTTGCGATGATGATGCAAGTTATGCATTAGACACAATGGCAGGCCTATTTGAGCTACCAAAACATTCCGCAAACATGATTATGCCACTGACCCTAAAAGGAATGGCTTTCAGTGTGTTTACGGGCTGAAACGGCCAACGCATTCTCTGAATCGAACCCTTCAGTAGTTTCAGCTGGTACTGGGTCAAGACGCGTGCGACGAAGCGTGGGTGACACCCGTGGGCAAGCTATGACATGGCAGCTCTCCACGGATCACTTCTACCGGGATGCGCCAATCATTCGACAGTAACTCTTTCTTTAACGTAAGATAAGGTTTACGTCGCGTCAGTGTGTTAGAAGCAGCACAGATTAACGATATGTTTAACGATACGGATGGTTGGCCAAAATCTTTGGAAAAGCACACGGGACTGTGTTGAAGGATGGGTCACCGTTGTGACACGTTCTCAATCTGCTCTCATGAGGAGATGTACGTTCTACCTTTCACCACCAGAGGGCAACATAGGCTGGAAAACCCCTAATTTGAGCTACAACATATGTGGTGTGGTCTGTTACTGTGCAGATACACTGTACCGCACACTAACCCTTCACATAGTCACACAGTTACTGCAGCATGAGCTAAGCAAGCAGCTAAATGTGATTGCTTCCCAACATAAGCGGATAGTTGCTCCATGCAGTTCATCAACAGCATCGTCACATTGTAGCATTGATTCTTTGTTTCTCTGTTAATCACAGGATGAGTAGCAGATCCATCAGTCAGCTAATAGGGACCCCTTTAAAGCCCAAACGGTCCAAATACATACTGTAGTAGATCCAGCTTGGACCGGCTTGATTTCATTCCTATAACAGTCGCTTGCACCCTGCATTCCTGCAGATGATATGTAACAAAAATACACAGAAGTAGGTTATTAAAAAGCCACAAAGTTTGTTACAATGTATTTAAAGGATTTTTTCTCTCTCACAATATCCATCATATCAATATCAAATGGGTGGCAGACACATTGCAGAAAGACATACACACACGCACACATGCCCATCTGGAGGGCTGTATGTCTCTAAAAGAGGGTGCAGTCTCGGCTTGCTATTTCATCTCCTGCTCGTCTATAGAGCAGTCCCACATTTACAGCTAGAGCGTGACTGACTGACCGACCAACCAACCGACCGACCGACCGACCGACCGACCGATTGCCGATTGCCAGCCAGGCAGGCAGGCCTGCCTGCCTGCCTGCCTGCCTGCCTGCCTGCCTGCCTGCCTGCCTGCCGGCCCACACGCCTGCCTTTCTGTCTGCCTGATTTATAGCTGACTGACTGATTGCCTGCCTGCCTGCCTGCCTGCCTGCCTGCCTGCCTGCCTGCCTGCCTGCCTGCCTGCCTGCCTGCCACCCTGTCTGCCTGGCTGGCTGATTACTAGCTGGCTGGCTGATTGAATGACTTGCCATTCCCGCGACTGCCTGGTCTACTTAAAGCTTCTCTCCTCTACTCTCTGGAATTCCCAGCTTCTCTGCAGCCTCTTGGACTTGGCCGACGTACGGGCGGTATTGATTCTACCATGCGCTCCATACTCCCCCTTCTCATTTACAGGACCCCGTGAACTGGTTTGGTGGACGGCTTTACGCTAAGGACTCCAAAGAGCACATTATTACGGTCCCAAAGTGGATGGTTGTCTCTCCGTACACTAAAGATTTTGTAGGTTATTGATGGAAGACATAAGCCACATGGGGGCTTAATCTACGAGATGTTGCAGGGTAAAGTGCTAGGGCTCAGCATTTCTATATCATATATAGGATTCACTTTGTTCATCACGTCCACGTGGGTCTTTAAGAGTAGCTGCATCAGCGCAAAAAAGGTATTAACACGTTGGCCCACTTGCTTCATGGTGGTTTAAATAATCATGTAATTGACGTCTATATATTATGCATCTGCTATCTCGCTTCAAGCACTATCCATCCACAATAGAGAATGTTCCCGAACTGTTACTGCACATCTTTAGCATGGAGAAGGTCCATCCATGGTCCATCTTCATGCCTCGTTAGAGTGCCGTTAAGAGTTGAAAGCAGACGTTCGTTGCGGAGGATCCATTCTTTGGTAAACAGAGCTTACTTTAGTAATGGCAAACTCTCTGAAGTCCGCTGGTGTCAGTGCATATGCATAGATTACATTTAGCGTCTACCCCAATTTGAGCTGGAAGCATTTGAAGAGAGCAGCTTTTATGCACTTATTGAAAGCTAATCAGCTGGAACAGTGGCCCCTGGTTATTGCTTGTAGGGCTATTTATCATATTGAATCCTGTTTTAAAGCTGTCGACCACGCTGCATGAACCCTGCTCATTATTGAAACGAAGAGACTCTTTGAACTTGCAGTCAGTGTCAACCCCGTTGCTAATCGTATCATTCCTAATTAACTTTAATTCTTACTCGAAGATAAACCTCTTGAAGAGAGGCAGAGTGGAGAGGGAGAGAGAGAGAGAGAGAGAGAGAGAGAGAGAGAGAGAGAGAGAGAGAGGTGAGCGGAGAGAGCGGGCGAGCGAGAGAGGAGGGGGCTATGTGTGTCCCCTTCCATCTCCCCCACCCCTATCTCTTTACAGGACTGCCAACCCCTTCTAGAGTTATTCCAGGAATGTGTTGAACATGGCTGCCGCGATGAAGGCACAGAAAACGGGACTGTTGGAACTTCGAGTAACTGTGGACCGTTGGATCCGTGTTTTAGCCACACTTACCGAGGATACTTTAACGGTAAGCCCCGGAGAGGTCGCCGACGAACCAGTGAAACCCAACCCAACTCCTACTGGTGCAGTTAACGGAGACCCGGCCAACCTCAGCTCCTCTCCCGTACCAGAGACGATCACCAACGTAAAGCGCACAGTGCGAGTTACAAAGCAAGATGTTGGAGGACTTGGAATTAGTATCAAAGGTATGGACAATGTTCTAATGTTCTCAATAATATAGCATATTTATGACAATAACTTATTTCGCGACTTTCATAAGTTACAGCGGTCGGCTCGTACGCTTTTGTTTAAAGTGCGTAAAATAGCGCTGCCAACGCCTATTACTCCCTGGTCATTTTACTTGCGTGAAACATTGTAGCTAATGTACAGCCATGATCGCTCCCTCAAAGTTCGCCTGCACTTAACTCCTACTGCAATTGCGCGTCTCGCCACTCCACGTGCATCTTCAACTCATAGATAGATAGTCGATTTTAAAAAGTTGTACATCTTCAAGGCTTGATCATCATGACGCAGAGCCGTGTGGTAGCACTGCACCAAACGTAAATATACCGAGTATAGAACGCATAAAAATACGGTATCTATTTTATTGCGCTCCGTTCAGATTCTTCATACGTTTGAAAAGCACCTTAACATTTACCACTAATATACTTCTCTACAAGCCTGCAAACTTGCGACCACAATGAGGTCACTCGCGTGCTCACACTTTGAACTGTGGACCACCTATAATAGGTGGTCGCAGCAACTTCACCGTCGCACACAAGAGGAAGGGGATCTGCCGGAAGAAATCTCGCCATCTAGGTGTACTCATACTTCTGCTGTGATGTGTTGAGCAACTCCAAGTGATAAAAGACTCTGCTCCCTCACGAGCCTCCGGTCACCTGTAGGAACAAGTAGCTATCACTTCAATCTCCCAGACTGCAAAGGTACAACCACGCAGAACTTTTGATGTATAATACACCAAAGCGCCTAGTTAAAAACATCTCTTTCTTTTTGTCTCTGTCTCTCTCTGTCTCTCTCTCCCTCTTTTTCTTTTGTTCTGTCTCCCTCTGTCTCGCTCTCCTTACCTCCTCTCCTTCACTCTCACTCTACCCCCCCCCTCCTCACTGTCTCTTGCTCTGAATCTTCTTCTCTTGCCATAGATCCAGTAACATTTAAACCGAGTTAGCTCATGGTGAGCACTCCAGTGCCAAACATCAAGGCAGCATTAACATGGGCACTAGTGAATAATGTAAAATCGGACAGATGAAAGGAACTGTCGAGACTGAGATGATGTGTGTGTGTGTGTGTGCGCGTGCATATGTATACATGTGTGTACAGTACGCGTACACGGATGCGAGAAGGAGTGGGAGAAAATCACTTCCAGAGAACGTTTGCATGTATCGACAGACTGTCAGCTCTCCCTGGAGACCTGCCAAGGTGGGGGGTCGATTTGATGGACAGCACAGACCTGCGCCGCAGCCACCGTGCAAAAGATGTCTTGTCACTGGCAGGTGGGGGATGTGTTAATTTTAGCTCCCCTTCGACAAAACAAGTCCCCCAACAACGCGCACACACCAACGCCACCTCTGCCCATGAAATCCAACGGCGGCCGTCGAAAAGACCAGAGACCAGCCTCGGCTCCCTGCTGCTGTGACAGAATAGTGCGTCTGCTCCGAACAGAGGAGAGGAGGGAGAGTGGGTGGAGGAAGCAAATGGTGGTGGGGGTGAGGGGGTGGGGTGGTGGGGGGGTCAAAAGGCAGGCAGCTGACATCACAGCGCCAGCTGCCGAGAGGAGACACTCCCAGGAGGACTGAGGGAGGCTTCCCACCGCTGGGCGTCTCATCTTAGGGAGGTCTTATTGGGCTCCGAGGCTCAGAGGAGGTCTATCCAGCTGACCCTTTCCTTGCGTCCAAACTTGCACAGTCATACCGCTACATGTAAGGGCAGGCTACTCTCGCGTGCTAACGTGACGTGATACTTCCTCAAGGTTTCCAACCGGAGCCTGGTTTTAGTTCGTTTTGAAATGAGTCAGCGTTCTGCCCCCATGCAAGAATTTTCTTGGAAAGTGGTGGAAACTAAAAAGAGGCCCACCGCAGGTGGTCTACTCCTTTCCCTCGCCGTCGAAGGTGAAGGTCTGTCAGGGGCGAGAGGGTCACATGTCCCCACCGTCAAAAAGCAACTGTGACTCGTGTCATCGCCCGTGTCCGCTTATGTTCGTCGACATTCCGCGAATTGTTTCTGCGGAGCTGCGAACGCGGCGGTTTTAAGGCCCGAGCCGCACGGCGCTCGCACCGCGCACTCGGAGCGGATCTGCCTCTGACCGCCAACGCGAGGGAAGAGGCCGTGGCAGCTTTAGACCCTGTTGGGAGGGGGGGTGCAGGGGGGAGGAGGGGGGAGAGAGGGGTCAGGAACCCCTCACAGTTCCAGTGTGGGTATGATGTGTTGAGCTGTCAGCCCAGCCCACAGGACCTGGCCCGAAGCCTAGATCCTAATAATGTGGGTCAGAGCGCTCTGACCAGGTCCCAGGGTGATTACCCCCTTGCCCCCCCCCCCACATCACACCACCCACCCACCCATCCATCCACCAGCCCTCCCTGCCCACCCCCAGGGCTGGGTGAGGTCTGGAGCGTTTAGGGTAATGAAGTCCAAGAAGCTTATGCTGGATAATTGGCTAGTTTTTCTGGTGGTGCAGTTGTTGAATGGTCTACTTGCTGGGGAAAAAAAGCTTAAGATGTTGTTTTTCAAGACGATTCCAAGCGCTGCGATGTTCTTTGAATTCACCATTTTGTTGCGTGTTCCTCATCATATTGTTTTCGTGTTGCTGTCTATTTATGGAATGCCTAAACAGTGACACAATGTGTGCCTAAGAAATGAATGTACGTTGAACTCAGCTGTGGAAAAAATCAAGTTGAGATGATATGCAACGGTGAATCAAGGAGGGTAAAAATACTTTAATCACATGTAAATCTTATATGACTGTACAACAAATAGTACGTGAACTCATTTCAAAACTCATATCTGCGGTTATGGCCTGAGGTCTGAAACGCCTATTATTCTCTTCACCGATCAAATGCGAAATAATAGAAACATATTGCTTATGATATAACAAAGAACCCTATTTAAAGATGATGCTCCTTCCTGACACCAGCACCCCGTTAGAAACAGCGGAATCACTTCAAGTCTTCGCACACCGCAAACCAAATCACCTTCGACTTTTTCCCTACATTGCATTTTTCCTTCCCGGCCTCCCGCAATTCATCAGGGGTCAAATACTGAACTGCATCTCTATTGATCACCAAACATCAGACGTTTGACGCCAGCGTGGCCCACCTAGCTCCGCTAAGGTGCCTCTCTCCTACCACGGATACATCATGTTGACAGCATAGGGAGCAACAGTCTGCGGAGATTCGGAGGTGATTGAGATGCATGAGTCAGTGAGTCAGCCCCGGAGCATTTTTTTATTGAGGGCATCTGGCTCTGTACTCTCCGTAGATGCTGCATGGAATAAAACCCCCCCCCCCCCTCCTCCACCCCCCTCCTCCTCCCCTCCCCCGCCCCTAATCTCTCCCTCCCCCTCCACCCCCCCCCGCCCCCCTTGCCCGGTTGCCAGCGGACCGCCAACCTGTGAAAGATGTATTCCGAATTAATTTGATTTAATCCTCTTTCGGATCATTCTTCAGCCACCTCAAGGCCAGGGCTCGACTGGCAGTTGACATTATTGACAATATTTCCCATGAAGAGCCCCTGCAGGAAGTGGCAGATCCATCAGCCAATGACACACACGTTATTGGAGGAGGGGGAGGAGAGGAAAGAGGAGGAAAGAGGGAGGTACGGAGGGGGAGCGAGAAGGAGAGAGAGAGTGGGGGGAGGGGGTTGGGGGGAGGAGGGGAGGGAGCGGGAGGGGAGGGAGGGCGAAGCTGAAGATGTGCTAGAAGTGGAGATTGAGGAAGGGAAGACGAGAGGAGAGGAGCCTCAGCAAAAGTGTGTCTGTCCTTGCATGCTCTTTAGCTGCAGTTTAAATGGCTCAAACCCTTGCGCCCGCTGTTGTGGAATTAGTTTTACTGCGGCTATATAACAGCGATGAGCTATTACAGCACGTTGTCAAGTCTGGATGGGCTAAGGGTAATGTAATCACGGACAACATGCAGGTCAGTCACTTTAACCCCCGCAGTTCGCGATGGAGGAATTCTCTATTCGACGGCAGCAAGTCCTCCGTCACTAACCCTTCTCTCTTCTGCTGTTCAGGTGGAAGGGAGAATAAGATGCCCATTCTCATATCCAAGATCTTCAAAGGCCTGGCTGCCGACCAGACCGAGGCCCTGTACGTGGGCGACGCCATCCTGTCAGTGAACGGCTGCGACCTGCGGGAGGCCACGCACGACGAGGCAGTGCAGGCGCTGAAGAAGACCGGCAAGGAGGTCGTCCTGGAGGTTATCACGAGTAGCTTACAAAAGAACCACACACAAACACACAAATACACTCCCAAACAAACATGTGCACACAAACACACACAAAAAAAAACACACACAACAACAACAACAAAGAGCTTTTATAGAGACGCCATGCAGACACACTTGCAGACACACACAAACACAGAGAGACACACACACAGAACAGACACAACACAAACAACAACAAGTCAAGGTGCATGACATGTGCAGTCGGTCCGAATACAGTCAAAAAACAAAAAAAAAAATCAGAAAAAACCAAGACACACCACAACCTTTGCGCCTTCTGAGAGAGA
>BROE01000020.1:5000581-5030087 GCA_036571765.1 Plecoglossus altivelis
ATTTACTTCCCTCCCCTCCACTCTCGGGTTCTTACCAAACCTACCCTACCCAAACCTCCCGTCCTGCCCTTTTGCCAGCGGAGCCAATCCTGTGAAAAGATTATTCCTAATTAATTTGATTTAATCTACTTTCGATCATTCCTTCAGCCACCTCAAGCCAGGCTGACTGGCATTGACATTTCACAATTGCTCACAATATTTCCCATAAGAGCCCGCAGGAAGTGGCAGATCTTCAGCCAATGAGCCTGAACCTTCATTAAAACTGTATTAGTGGAGAGACATAGAGGGAGGAAAGGAGGGAGGGGACGGGAGGGAGGAGAGGAGACCCAAGCGACAGTATAACGCGAGAGGAAAAGACGGGTTGTTCGGGCAGCGGAGGGAGGAAGTGGACCGGCGTGGAAGCTGATAGCACCGTGATCGCTAGAAGTGGCGAATTGCAAGCCAATAGGCAGGAGCAAGCACAGAGGAGAGGCACCTCAGCAAAACACTCGTGTTGTCTGTCCTGCATGCCTCTAGCTGCAGTGTTGAATGGCTCAAACCTCCTTGCGCCCTCGCTGTTGTGAATTAGTTTTAACGCGGCGAATACAGCAATTAGCTCATTTACAGTCACGTTGTCAAGTCGGATGGGCTAAGGGTAAGCTAATCACGGCAACAGCAGGTCTTATCACTTTACCCGCAGTTCGCGATAGCTCTCTGATTCGACGCAGCAATCCGCCGTCACTAACCCTTCTCTCTTCTGCTGTTCAGGTGGAAGGGAGAATAAGATGCCCATTCTCATATCCAAGATCTTCAAAGGCCTGGCTGCCGACCAGACCGAGGCCCTGTACGTGGGCGACGCCATCCTGTCAGTGAACGGCTGCGACCTGCGGGAGGCCACGCACGACGAGGCAGTGCAGGCGCTGAAGAAGACCGGCAAGGAGGTCGTCCTGGAGGGTGAGCTTCCTGTCGCATGACGCTGAGCTAGCATCCACTCGCCAGGCCCCAACGTGACGGTAGAGGCACAGCCACATGGCGCTGGTACGGGCACGTGGGTGCAGTCATGCGGGGCAGGTGCGGTCCAAGTACAGTCACATGGTAGGGGTACGGTCACGTGGTGCAGTGACATGGTGCAGGTGCGGTCCAAGTACAGTCACATGGTAGGGGTACGGTCACGTGGTGCAGTGACATGGTGCAGGTGCGGTCCAAGTACAGTCACATGGTAGGGGTACGGTCACGTGGTGCAGTGACATGGTGCAGGTGCGGTCCAAGTACAGTCACATGGTCTGGTTACAGTCACATGGTGCTAGAACAGTCACATGGTCTAGTTACAGTCACATGGTCTAGTTACAGTCACATGGTCTAGTTACAGTCACATGGTGCTAGTACAGTCACATGGTGCTAGAACAGTCACATGGTGCTAGTACAGTCACAGCACACTCTGTGCTAAATACAGTCCACATTGCTAGAACCATCACATGGTGCAGACAGCACTATGTCAGACACATCACACTCTCTGGTCTTAGACAATACATGTCTAGATTCAACGTTGCTAGAACGTCACATTTTCTACTGACAGGATAGAAACAGCACATGGCTAGTACAGTCACATGGTGCTAGAACAGTCACATGGTCTAGTTACAGTCACATGGTCTAGTTACAGTCACATGGTGCTAGTACAGTCACATGGTGCTAGAACAGTCACATGGTGCTAGAACAGTCACATGGTCAAGATACAGTCACGTGGTGCTAGTAGAGGATGATATCACTCAGTCTGACAGTTCTGAGGAAAGAGAACTTGTTGAACCTTGAAGGTGAGTTTTCATCTGTTTGCTTAGCTGACAGCCCCTGCAGGTCAGGACCAGCGCAGACGAGCCAAGAACAAAAGATGAAGAGTTTACCCTCAGATCATGTTGTCGTGTGATTGCCTCACATACGTTTTAGGTTTCCCCACTTCCTTAGGACAGACGTAGCATAGGAGTGGTTCCACGGTAGAACATCACATCAGGGTGGAGAACAGTCAGGTTGGTGTAGGTGGGGCCCCTTTGTGACATTTCTTGGAAAAATGGCAGCACCAACTTTCCCCTAGTTGCTCCTATTGTCTGTGCGTTTCTAAGACTCCAAGGAGTCCAGATCAACCACACGCAGAGACATACCACAGGCTCACAGACAGGTTTATTGATGGTGGTCGGACAGACCATCAGAGTTAATACTCTGACTGTAGATGGGTTCGCCGGCTTGGCGCTGCGCAGATTTGCTGGACGTTGCAGAGGATGCAGGCGGTCAGGCAGGCTGTCAAGCTGGGAGGCAGTCTGTCAGGCCGGGAGGCAGTCTGTCAGGCAGTCATACAGGGAGAGGAGCCAGAGAGGCGGACAGACAAGAGAACATTAGGCAAACACCAAGCGGGACTAGAGGCAGCAGACAGCGATAGCAGGCAGGCAGACAGAGGCAACAGGCAGGCAGAGGCAGCAGATAGAGGCAGCAGGCAGCTAGATGCAGCTAGATGCAGCAGGCAGATAGAGGCAGCAGGCAGCTAGAGGCAGCAGGCAGCTAGATGCAGCAGGCAGCTAGAGGCAGCAGGCAGCTAGATGCAGCAGGCAGACAGAGGCAGCAGGCAGACAGAGGCAGCAGACAGGCAGACAGAGGCAGCAGGCAGACAGACAGAGGCAGCAGACAGACAGACAGAGGCAGCAGACAGACAGACAGAGGCAGCAGGCAGACAGAGGCAGCAGACAGGCAGACAGAGGCAGCAGACAGACAGAGGCAGCATACAGACAGAGGCAGCATACAGACAGAGGCAGCAGGCAGGCAGAGGCAGCAGGCAGCCAGAGGCAGCATGCAGGCGTTCAGAAGGAGGCTGGCAAACAGACAGGCTGTGAGGCAAGCGGGGGGAAATCACTACAAATCCCTTTGGCCTCCGAGGCAGTGGAGGAGAGCGGTGGTATCAGACAGCTCGCCCAGCCGGCCTGTGATCTGTCATGTCAGAAATGATTTCATGCCCCCCCCCCCCCCCCCTGGCTCAGATCAAGGCTGTGTTACGCCTGTCTTGTCTACCTGCAACTGCTGTTCGACAGACGCGCACGAGAGCACGCTTTGTGACTTTTCTGCTGCGAGAGGTGGAACGTCGGTTCGGGAACATTTCAAGCTCATCAGCGACCACAGATAACAGATCGCAGACAGGAAATACGGCACCAGCAGCCAAAGAAGCAGGCGGTGACGCTCACCGGAAGTTATCCGAGCGAGTCCGAGTCCGAGATCGGGGTTGCCGAGTGCTCTTGCTGCAGTTTAACACAGCGGACCCGCCGCGATAACCGCAGCCCACGGTAAAGCGGTATTTTCTATTTCCGCCGCTACCGCTGCGGCGTCTTGGCTAACGTGCGGCCTCGAGGGGACGGGGGGACGGGGGGGGACGTTCTGAGTGAAGTTTAAAGTGGACGGACACGCCGAGCTCCTTCTCGGGATTCGCGCTCGTCAGACAGGAGATGGGGAATCGTCAGGGGCTGAGAGGAGAGGTAAACACCTCCAGGGTCAGATACATAAACACAGAGAAGATGAAGCCGTAAAGCCACAGCTGGCTTCATTTCCTTGTAGCCGCTTTTCTGAGTGCGTGTGTGTCCGTGTGTGTGTGAGTGGGTGTTGTTGTGAACATGTGTGTGTGTGTGGAAAGGAGTGTGTGTGTGTGTGTGTGTGTGTGTGTGGGTATGTGTGGAAAGGTGTGTTCGGGGGGCTTTGGTTTGGCAGCATTGTAGTGGGTGAGAATGAGAGAGGGAGATAAATAAAAGGAGAGGTGAATGGAAGATTGCTCTAGAAAGTCTAATCCACCTGCTGTCGGCAAATGTAATATTCGACGTATTTTCACACCTTATTATCACTACAGCTGATGACGACTGGGGAATGCTGCGTTCACACTTTTCATGCTCTCAGAGTTACGCTGTGCAGTGTTACATAGCGTTACGTGGAAGAGCTCAACTGCACTGCCGTGGTAAGTCCTGCCGCTTATGAACAGCGCCTTACGGTGCCATAGGCGCTGCGTCAATTAGCACAAAGGAGAAGAAGACTGGTGAAAAGACAATCCATAATCTGCCACCTCGAGAGCATCACTGACAGGGCTTGGAGCTGCTACTGTCATCGTTAAAACCAGTGGGATACTGGTACATTTGAGAGTCAGCACTCGGAGAGAAGCATCCATCACGACCATAGCCGAGTTCTATCAATGTCACGGGCCGCAAGCCAGACCACCCATAATGCCTGTCCTCCCTACCCACCACCACCCCCCACCAGCTCAATCCGGGCACCTGGACGCGGCTGACAACCTGCTGACAAACAACCTGGCGGAGACAGAACGGAAATTCTGACGAGGTGGCGGTCCCGGGCAGGAGTGAGGGGGGGAGTAGGGGGATAGGGGGGCAAAAGGGGTGATTAAAGTAGCTTGTCTCGCTACAGCGTGCACACGGACAAAATGTTCTGTTATCTGGGCGCAGGCAGCTAATGGAGGGGAAGAGAGACGCACAAGAGCGAAGCATCTCTAACTAACACATCATGAGTCCTCTGAGAGGGCGGGGAATTATGGCCTGTCTTTGGTGGGGGAGGCGGGGAGCGGTGGAGGTGGGAGGTGGGACTGTGGGTAAGAGAGGGGGGCAGGCACTACTCATATCTGCTGTTAATGGGAACTTGCCGCCGAATTGTTCCTAGCACAGATAGCTAACCCGTTGGAAGAGTTGCAGTGCAGTTCAGAGCACATTATGAGGAACATCTTGCCGGCGCTCATTAAATGATATCAGGCTAAATTTGTTAAATGGGACTGGGACCACTAGCTCCTGACTGGCTATACTGAGCTGTAAATCCATGGGTGAAATGTTCCGGGGCTGTGTGACCAAGACAACATTTTTAATATATGGCCGTGCGACGCTGGTACGCAACTAGCAAAGTCCGAGAGGCTTCGTCTGAAGCATAGCAGGGTTCGCTGAACTCAATGATGGGGGCCCCTTGGGGGCGGCCCACTTGGATCAGAACATAACATTGGACAACGCATGTGGCAGAGGGGAACTGCATCTATTAGTTTCTTATGTATATTCTCTCTTCAGAAGACCTAGCTACCTGATTGTGTCCGTTGCTGTATGACGTATATCTGTAGCGAGAAAGAGATGGAAGGACTATTGATTGAATGTGCACGCGTCAAAAATGTAGTCGTTCTAGATTGCCGTGAAGTCAGCTTGTTGATAAGAATCCCATTATGGGTTGAACGTTTTGCCAGAAGTGAGCGACCTTCAGCGACCTCTATCAAAGCAAAAACACAACCTAGATATAATGTTGCACGGAAGGTGACCTCAAATGGCAATAAGTTGAGCGTCGAACATGCTTGGGAAAGTAGAACACGGAATAGTTAATACCTACAGGGAAATGTGTCAGGCGTGTTTGAGGTACGGTTTGGTTTTTGAAGGGCTTGGTTTTGAGCTGGGGCTAATAAGGGTTAGCGTGCACGCTCAGCGTTCTCCTCTCTGAGCTAACCCCCTTAGCTAATGGGGCTCTGAGGATCGGAGACAGGCACACTGAGCCTGGGGGAACGTCCAGCCTTTCAGCGTTTTTACTGACAAGGCAGCGACAAATAGCAACCTGAGCTTTTACAATTTCCTCAAGCTAATTAAGTGTGCGCGCGTTTGTTTGCAGGGGTGGATAATAAGGCTGTGTTATGTTTGCGTTCGCTTAGCCCGGAGTAGCTAAACGCTACCGTTAACCAACTGTGGGTCTGAGAGTGAAAGTGTTTTCCTTTGACTAAAGGCGCCACCCTCCAGTGACCGAGCTCTCCCCCCAGCCCCCCAGAGCGCTCCTCTCCGTCTGGCAGTCTGCCCGTCCTCCACCGTGCTCCTCTCCGTCCTCCGTGTTCAGCCAAACACCTGTCACCGAAGCAACTGGCCACGGCAAACGGCGGCCAGCGTCCCCTCGCACCCAAGACGTGCAATTCTTTTGGCACGTCATTCATTTTAAACGCACAGCACACCTCCACACAGACACACAAACGCGCATGGCTAATCCGGCCGCACAAAGGAGCGCAGGGCCGAGTGCAGGGCAGGCTGGGAAACAGGGAAGTGCTGCAGGATCCGTGGTAATTCACTTATCCCTGTCCTGCCTGCTAACCCTCAGCCTTTCCCAGGCTACACGGGGAGTGATGATGAAACACCTCCAAGCCTGCAGACTTTTTTTTATTTTTACAACAGGCTTGTTTTATATTCCTCTCTCTTTTTTTCAGAAAGTAATTGAGCTTCGGATTCTTGGCATTCCCTGCTGCCCTACTTCTTTTCTGCCTTTTTAGGTTTACAGTGCCAGTGAAGCAGCAAGATTTGATTAATTGGCAGTTGGGTGCCAGTTTGCACCCACGCAGCCTATGCTCAGTCAGTAGTGAAGCTAGCTGATGCTAACCTGTACCCAAAGCTAGCCAGGCAAAAGCAGGCTGCGCCTTGCTGACCTGCAGAGAGTTCATCCTTAGATGCTAGCGGTGGCTAATCCGAAGCCACCGTTGCGGGGCTAGCTCCATCCTCACTCCACCCCCTTGCGTGCAGTGCTGAAGGCTAACACGTCCCTGGACTGTTCAAAGGGTCTTCTCGGTTCGATACAGGCCAGCACAACTGGAAGTGGATTTGTCTGGGTGAGAAAGGATTTCTGCTTAACAAGTCTGTCAATCTGATTTAATTGCCCATTGGAGGAGCAATAGGGAGGCGGAGCAGTCAGAGTCAGGATGGGAAGGCAACCAAGCCTGGTGCTGCCAAGCTGAAAGAGTTAGGCATGAAACTGCCAGACGTGGTTTCCCTCGCACTGAGACCTAGTGCGAAGCCGCGAGAACTTTTGAAGAAAGATCAGCGTGATTTGTCCCTCGACCTCCGCTTTTACTCGCATGCGTCGAGCAGGCTCACAAACACACATCACTACAGACGGTCTTTCTGTCTGTTTCTCTGTCGGCTCTCTCTCTTTCTCTCTTCCCTTCTCTCTCACACACATCACTCTTTCGCTCTGCTTCATCCGTGTCTGGTCATGTTCTGTCTGTCTGTCTATGTTCTGTCTCATCTCTCTCTCTCTCTCTGTCGTGTCTCTCTCTCTCTCTGAAAACACAGTAGCTCCCCTCCTCCTCTCACTCCCCCTCTCTCGCTCTCTCTGTCTCTCTCTCACACACACACACTCTCTCTCTTTCTCACTCTCTCTCACACACACACGCTCTCTCTGTCTCTCTCACTGTCTCTCTCTCCTTCTCGTCTCTCTCTCTCTCTCTCTCTCTCTCTCACACACCACACCACACACAGCCAGCCCTACACGCATCTCCTAAGTCTTGAAATAGTGAGACATTGTGCCTGAGTGGAAGATCCAGCCTATCGTTTTCACCCATCACAGTCTGACCACAGAGGGTTTATTAATCCATCTCCGCTGAACTGAACAGACAGGGAGGCAGACAGAGAGGCAGAGAGAACTAGAGTCTGACTTGCTTTCCACGACAACGCATTTCTTTTTACGTGCCATTATTTTAGGAGCAGGCCTGATCGCCCATTCGACGACGAAGTGCACGTTAGATGTGGAAACCGCTTTGTGATCTGATGTAGTCGTAAGGGTAGATTGGTAGCAGTTTGCACCAATCGTTGGTCAGGTTGAAGCTGGCAAATTCAAATTCCCTCACTCATTTTGATTGGCTTTCAAACTACGTAAAAGCTACAGAAGTCCATTCTTCCTTCATATCTTTCCCTCTCAGTGTCAACATCATAACTATGCACCAGTCCATTCTGGCTTAGCCTTGGCTGCACATTTATATGACCAATAATAACCATCGCGCCAACAAAGCCTCTACTGTACGTTCCTCTCGCACATTATTTCAAACCAACATTGCGTTCTTGTGTCGAGAGAGAGAAAGGCAGTACCTATGCCCGCTCAGGCTGCACCAACGTCTTGTTCTATATAACCTTATTAAAACTCCTAGGCACTTGGTGGCATGACAGAATAATTATCACTTTCAAAATAAACCTTCTGTTACAGTTCGGTACCTGAGACACGTTCCACCCAGCACCCACTACTTGTCTGCACCAAAGCTTAATCTTTACTGTTCCAGATATTCTATAGCGACTAACTAGACCATGCAAGGATATATAGGCTATTCTGTCACCTCTTCTGCCTAGCAATGTCTGTCTGTTTCTTATACGGAACCTCCTTCCTTTGTATATACGGGGCTGACATTTACGTTGGTCTCAGAGCTGTGGGAGATATTTCTGCGACCGTTGCTGGATTGTGCGTTGGTAGAGGACGGGGGTTTCGAGAGGGGGAGGGGGAGGGGGAGGGAGGTTCCTGCCTCGTAGAATGTTCCAGAGGTGTTCCCAGAGAGCAGGGAACCAGGCAGCGCAGAACGGGCTCAGGGAGGTTTTTGGTCCCGAAAGAAAATGGCTGACCGAGAGCAACCCGGTCTGGTGTCTTTCCCTCCGTGGAGATCGCTGAGGGGGACGGTGGCCCCTCCAAACCGCAGCTTTCGAAACAGCTAATCCTGAAAATGAACCCTCCTCTTCACCCCCCACCCCCTCTATATGACCCCATACGCACACAAATGAGATGAGGTGGCATGAGGCGACATAGCGAAAGCCGAGTCTAGCGGTGCCCACTTCAGACGTTGCGGCCGGAGTCATCGCCTCCGAGCGAGCAGCGTGAGAGCGGCAAACGTCTGGCGGAGACGCCGCCGGATCCGCATCCAGGAAATGGTCATCAACCAGCAGTCGACTCACCGCTGGTTCTGTCCTCTGCTGTGAATTCCGCTCACTTTTTTTTTTTCTCTGACTTTGTTGAATTATTATAATTAACTCTCTTGACACTATGCAAAGCAATCAAGTTTGAGTTCTGCCGTGTGTGTGAATTAGTTTGAAAGTCTGATTCCGTGCCCTGACCCCCTCAGTGTTGGCTGCCATCCATGTTTTTAATGAGATGGACTGTGGGGATGATTAGGCTGCGTCCTTCTCAGATCTAAATCACAAAGGATTGGAGAGACAGCCTTTTCTCTCATCTGCAGTGGGCCAAGACTCTAGACCTAATCACACACATTAACAACTTACAGGCCCCAAAATCCAATTCATCAAGCCACAGGAGTCTGGGAAGGACCACACACGCCTCCTCTGTTCGCACGCAGACAAACACACGCAGGCGCCGTCGGGGTTTTTTTTTTTCCGGTGGTGGACTGTGTTGCACGTGTACAGGAGAAGTTCCAAGGTGGAGCCTTGGGAAGCGAACTCCACGCAGCTTTGACATTTTGTACTGGTGTTCACATGTGGAGAGATCCAGGGTCAGGCTGGCAGTGTGCGAGCGTGTGCGTGTGCGCGTGTGTGTGCCCACAGCATGTGTACCCACCGGGGGACGTTGCCGAATCAACCCTGATGGTGTTGTTTTTGCCAGAGGGTTAGTGCGCGGGAGGTACATAAGATGAGTAACAGATTTCCTATGTGGCTACTATCGTGGCGTTATGGGCGAACGAGTCGATGCCTCATCGAGGTCGCCTCCGCAATCTGCAATGAAACCGGAATTCACAGCTGCTCCCACTCGGCACACAAAAGGAAGCAGGGGTGCACAGATTCAGTTAACTGCCGGCGGCTATTGTTTGTCTTTAGACCTTGGCACAAAACGACGGCGCTGGTCCGGCAGTCGAGGTGGTCGAGGCGGTGAAGCGCCCGCCCCCCGCCTTGACCCCTCTCAAACCCCTACCGTCCTGCGGTACCTCACGCCCCCCCCCCACCCCCTACCCCCCCATCCCCCCACCCCAGCGTTGCCTGTGGACATCATCAGGGTTACAGATCTGGCTGTTTGCAGGGCCAGGCTCTCTGGTAACGTCTCCAAAACAGCCCTGCCGGGGGTTTATAGAAAGGCGGCGTCCTTTATCCGCGTTCTCCGAAGCGCTGGGCAATTTCAACTGCGTCTGCAGCGGCGGAGGGCAGAGGGAGAGAGTTCAGCGTAGTGAGTTTAGGGAATTGTGTGGAACTGAATTGGATGGAAACGTATGGGGGGGGGGGGATTTGGTTTATTAAAGCTGGAAGTAGGAAGCTTAGTACGCTAGAGTGTCGGAGCTAAGAAATGCAGCACGTGTACACACCTCATGCATGCACGCATACACGCGAGCAGCCCGACGCAAACACACATGCACACGCGCGCACAAAGACACATCGCACAAACCGTACAGAGGTTCTTTCGCTACTCGCCAGATAAGCTAAAGTAATAACAGTGGTGCGTGAGCTAATTTTAGCTCTGTGTAGAATTTGCCCTGCCATGGTATTCATCCTAACGTTTGGATTCTGTTAAACATGAATTCACCACTGGGTGAATTGAGGCTTCTCGCTCTTTGTTCGCTAGCCCCCATCTCTTCGATGAGTTGTTTTGGAACGCTGAACATTTATAATCTGGGAAATGCTGCTCGTGTGTGTGTGTGTGTTGTGTGTGTGGGGGGGGGGGGTAGAAGAGAGGAGTTTAATTTGGCAAAAAACAACCAACACAATTCTCACCCGGTTCTAGAATCAGAGGCTGCATAGCTGTTTATAACAATGGAGGCTGTGAAGGCGAAACGTCCCGCTGTGATAACATGATAGGACGTCAGGAACGACTGAAACCGCATGATGTACATCTGGCAGAAATAATGGCCTGTGTGCATGCATGAGACCTAACATTAGAAAAACTGACCAACCAATTTGTACGGCCTGTGCCCAAAGCTCCAACCAGGAAGTGGCCATCCCATGGTGCACTGCACACATCAATGGGGTTGGCGCAGGAAGTCATGTACGGCAGCGAGCTCCCATGAAACGGAACGCTGGCGAGCTGATGCGATTTCGAAGCTGCGGCTTTAGACTGGGACACCGCGCAGCCTTGGCGTAGTCCTGGAAGCACTCGGTGTTCGTACCTCGGAGCCACTCTGCAACGTGATGCGAAAACCCCCAAGGTAACCTGGGTGTGTGTGTGCGCGCGACTGTGCTCGCGCGTGACCTGCGAGGCACTGACAGAATGGGAGTGGGGGGGGGAGAGGATCGTAGAGAACACCCGTCGGGGAGGGGGAGAGAGAGGGAGGGAGGGGAAACGAGAGAGCGAGGGAGAAAGAGACATGCTGACTGTGGGGTTGGTCTGACCAGGGGGGCGACGGACTGACGGCGGCTCTATTTCGGGGCTGGAGGAAGCCCCCATCGGTCTCTTGTGAGAGGAACACTTCACACCTCCCCAGTGAAACCAGAGCCTTGCCCCTGGCTACCCGCCTCGCGTCCTCTGGGCTATTTATACCCCAGCCCTGGCTCTCTATACCATACCACAGCCCACTGAAGCTTCCTGGCCGAGTGTCTCTGCGTGTGTGTGTCTGTGTGTGTCTGTGTGTGTGTGTGTGTGTGTGTGGGGAGGGGGGGGATGTGGGTGGGTAGGGGGAGCTTGTGTGCGTGTGAGAGTGTTTTGTGTGGTAAAAGGCCATGTGTGCTTGGAATATGTCAGCGAGGGACAGCCAGTGTGAGCAGTGTGAATGAGAAAGGGTCCAACTTCAGACAGTTGTGAAAGAGAAGTCCTTCTTTCTACCAGCTCCAGTATGCGGTCTGCTTTCTGCTGTCGCTGCTCTCTGTCCCCACTGAAGCAGCTGGCTGCCAGTCAGATCCACTCTCATGTCTCCATCGCTGTTGGCCTTCGCCTTAATGCCAAACATTGGATTCTACCCTTTGACATAATTATGTATCGGTCATATGATTCGCACTGAACAGAAACAACTGCAAATGTTTATCTTTATATATGTTTCGACTTTTAAAGTCTATAATGGGACGTTGGCTATTATATTCTGTTGAATCTCTTCTCTCTTTGTCTCTATCTCTCCCACTTGACCTCTCCTCGTCCTCCTCCTCTACCTCCTCCTTCTGCTGCTTATCCTCCTCTGCCTCCTCCTCCCCCCTCTCCTCCTCCACCTCCCTCTCCTCCTCCTCCTCTTCGTCCTCCTCCTTTCCGCTCACAGTGAAGTACATCAAGGAGATGTCAGCGTTCTTCAAGAACACGTCCCCCGGTGCCCCCCTCCCGCTGGGGACGTGCCCCCCCTGCACACTTCGCTCAGAAAGGGCGGACGGCCCCCGCCGCGGAGCCAAAGAGCGCCTGCCAGGAGGCATCCCCTCCAAGATGTGTCCAGTCGCTACCGAGAATCAACAGTGCCCGCCTCGGGATCAAGCCGAGAAAGACAGCGAGTGTATCTGGCCTAGCTTCTTCTGTACCACTACGTCGATGCTGTCATTCGCAACCTGTTCTCGTAAGCTTCTTTATGGGGCTGTGCGAAGTTGAGGTGGGGGAAAAGGGAGGGCAAGGAGGGCGGAAGTGAGGCTGGGGAGGAACAGGAGGGCGGGGGTGTTGAGTTGGATGGTGTGGACTGATGTTCGCGCCGCCTCTATTAGAGTTAAAATGAATGCTTACTTATGATTAAGCCTTCTTATCCCCACCCGTCCATTTCGGCACTTGCATCTGCGCCCTTCAATCACTCACCACGCACTCTCCGGTCACCGCTACCCGCTTGCTTCTCCTCTCTCGTGTGTGCCCCCCTCCCCACTTTCGCCGCCCCCTCCTTAGGTAATTTTACGAGGTGATCTCGTCACACATGAAAGATTTCAGTGGTCTTGCGGGCCAAATGGGTACCCCAGCCTATGGCTTCCAGTCCTGGTACAACGCCATCCAGGCTGGCACGGCCGCCAGAGCTCGGGCTGCGGAGAGGACTGAGGGCCATAGGCAGGGCCTAGGCATGGAGTGCAAACACGTTGGGCTGTGCATCATTCGAAAGCAAGCGTACCCCCCCTCCCCCCCCCTCCCCCCCGTCGCTAGACGTCTGGAGCTTGAGGAGAGAACAAACGGTCACCCAGCTGACCTACGTGTACGTCCCCGCCCCCCTCCTCCCTCTCTCCCCCAGGCCTCCCAGGGCCCAGAGAGAGCCGTGGTGGCTGTGCTGACAGAGAGAGACCTGCTCCTGTATCCCATCCTGCCTGACAGCAGAGACAGCCTCAGCAGCCCAGCCAAAAGCCACCCACTCATCACCACCAGGTAAGATTCACTTCGTTTTTTTTCTTTCCCTCTTCATATTTAACCGTACAGATGAAACTATCTGTTTGTGTGCCTGCTGCTACGGTCATTTCATTTCAATTCCGGGGATTCTGAATGTCACATCTCTATCTATATCTAGACAGCCACACGCACGCACGCGCTCCACACACTTATTACGCACGCGCGCGCACACACACGAATTTCCCCTGCTCAAACCCACATGTTTTGGACTAGCATCAGGAAAATAACACTGCCCTCTGAGGTAATGATCAGAGGCTTGTGTGTATGCTTCCATAAATGGGATATTGGACACGTAGCATGATCTCATATTCATGTGGGAACGATTAGCCAACCCAGAAGGTATGAGTCACACATCCACCCCACCCCACCCCACCCCTCCTGCTCCTCTCTCTCCCTTGACTAACGAGTCTCTGTCTGTTTCCTATCCTCCCCATCCTTTCCTTTCTTCCACTTCTTTTCTCCCCCTTCCTTCCTTCCTTCTTTCTCTCCCCATCTCCCCCAGGCTGGTCCACTCAGGCCCAGGGAAGAGCTCCCCCCTGCTGGACTCGGAGCTGTCGTTCGGCCTGCGGACGGGCACCAAGCAGGGCGTGGAGACCCACGTGTTCCGGGTGGACTCGGCCAAGGAGCTGTCCGTGTGGACACACCTGCTGGTGGAGGGCTGCCACAACGCTGCTGAGCTCATCCAGGAGGTCACTACAGGTCAGGGCGCTCAGCAGGAAGCTCGGGGTCTGGACAGGGGGATGAGTCTCTCGCTCTCCGGGGGATGAGTCTCTCTCTCTACAGGCGATGAGTCTCTCTACGGGGGATGAGTCTCTCTCTCTATGGGGATGAGTCTCTCTCCCTACAGGCGATGAGTCTCTCTACGGGGGATGAGTCTCTCTCTCTCTATGGGGATGAGTCTCTCTCTCTGCGGGGATAAGTCGCTCTGCGGGGATGAGTCTCTCTCTCTACGGGGGATGAGTCTCTCTCTCTGCTGGGGATGAGTCTTGTGTACCTGGATGGTGGCAGGTTTAGTGGCTGATAGGGTTTAGCATGGGCAGATTCCCAAGAGACAACAAGCAGGTTACTGGTCTGATTGGGACGAATGGGATCTTCCTTCGGCTCTTCCTTGGATAAAGCACTGACCAGAGTTGTTGACTAGGTGAGGCCACGGTGCCCTCTACTGGGGGGGATGTTGCACTGCAGAATTTGCCTGTCTCTAATTTCATGTGGAATCTCATAGAACAAAGGGAGCACAGGGGTGGAGCATAGTTGTTGAGAGAGACCAATACAAAGACAGGGAGCTGGACGTCTTCAACACAGACATGTAGTCCACTAATCCTCCTTGAAAAAGACTTTCTCTCCCATCCCCTCTCTCTCGTCATTTTCTCCCTCCTTGCTCGGCTCCGCTCCCCCCTCTCTGCTCGCTCTTTCATCTCCCCGATCCTCTCTCTCCATCAGCCTGCAGCTGGAACGGCAAGGAGGTCAATCTGGGCGTGCACATCGACGAGGGCTTCACCCTGTTCACGGAGGAGATGGGTGTGAGGAAGAGCGTTCTCCTGCAGCAGCCTTTCGAGCGCCTCCGAATGTCCTCGGACGACGGCGTACGGATGATCTTCCTGGACTTCGGAGGCCCAGAAGCTGAGATTGTATGTCTCATCTGTGTGTGTGTGTGTGTGGGGACGTGTGTGTGTGTTGGTTTGTCTGTGTGTGTGCGTACCTGTGTGCATGTATGCATGTGTGTCTTTGTGGGATTGTTGGCATGTCCTCCTCTCTTCCCAGACAGTAGCTAAACATCCCTTTTTTTCTTCTCTGCTCTTCCACTGTCCCTCCCTCCCTCCTTCCACCCCTCTCCTCCCTCCCTTCCCTCCTCCCCTCTCCTCCCTCTCCTCCCTCTATGCCACCTCCCTCCACCCCCCTGCAGCAACTGGACCTCCATTCCTGCCCCAAGACCATGGTGTTCATCATCCACTCCTTCCTGTCTGCCAAGGTCAAGAGGCTAGGCCTGCTGGCATGATGACAGACTCTCCCTGGGCACCCAACCTCTCACACACACACACACACACACATGCACACACACACGCACACACACTAGACTCCCAACACCAGGGTCAGGGTGCTACTCCTGGAGGCAGATTGACTGACCGCTCCACCCACCGTAGGTCAGACTCCTCTCCCTTCCGTCCCTGTGGAATCGATATCAAGCAGCAATAATGATGCTCCCAAGGTTTAGAGGTGGTCCGTCTAATACACAGTAGCACCTCGCCTGTCAGGCGTTGGTCACGTGACATCACCCGACTGTGTTGTCATGACAGCCCGCAAAGCACTGCTATGAAGCTGGAGAGTTCGTTAGTTACCGACACAGTCTTGTCGTCAGGGGTTTCACGGAGCGTAGCAGGTTTTTTCGCCATTTCCCATGATCTTTGTGCCAGCTCTACATCTGTCATCAAAATTAACCGCAGACGTTTACTGCATTTCCATGACAACAGCACATGGACACCGGCACTGGGAGGGCTACGAGGCTGTAATGGAACCGAAAGGTGTTTTTGCTCGCCGAAGTAGCGGATTGGTCGAAAGAACGGATAAAGAGTACATCGTGTCATCCGCCTAGGTGCTGCGCCCTCCTTGCGTGTTCGTCCAGCCGCCTCCTCGCGGGGCCTCCGCGTTCATTACCGGCGGCCAGAAAGGCCAGCGATCCGAATGCTGATCCGAACGACTATTTAGTGCAGCTAATGTGCGCCACTCAGTGATACCCCCCCCAGGCCCCACCTCCCCCTCCCCCCGCCCTCTCGTCCCCAGAAACACTTCCCTTTATATTTAGGTGTACAGGGACATAGCTGGCCATCCACCCTCCGCTTGACTTGAGTCGGTCGACGCGGGCGGTCCGCAGTGTCCATATTTGTCGTTTCCTGTTGTCCTCGACGCGGTGTCATTCAGGATGCTGAGTGCTTACCAAGAACCTTGCCCATTTCTAGTTTTTCAAACGATAGGAGTGTTGAACTCTTGAATACGCACCCGCTGTTTGGCTTTCCAAAAACGCGCCTTGCGTGGTCAACGTCATCACACGCGACGCAAGGCCTCCGCGAGGGGTTTTCTATAGAGGTAGGAAGAGAGAAAGGCAGAGAAGGCGTAGCTCAGCGATATAACACACGACCGCAGATCAGTAGGTTGCAGGTTCGAAAGCCCCTCTGCGCTGTACACGGCTTTGGATGCATCTGGTGGACGAATCCAAAAGCGTGGAAAGAATACATTACTAGAGCTTACGCTGATGCTGTAGTTCATACTAAGATAGCTCAATACACAGCGTTTTACACGTTTGATCAATGGGGAGAAAACAGACTAAAACACGTTGAACGATGGACCTAGGGCGTTCTAGGAAGTCACCAAGCGTGCGTTTGGGGGACATTGTTTGTTGTCCTGGTGGCCATCTTGAAAATGTTTTCATTTACAGAAGGGACGCGAATAACTATTTAGATGACTGCTTGCTTGCATCAGTGTTCATTTTCCTGCATTTTTTTGGTGTGTGTCAGTTCTCCACCCACAACTTGTGGCCTTCTCTGCACCGTGCTAAACCGACTTATATTAATATATATATATTTCAAGACTAAAACTCGTTTGCTTTAAAAAAACAACAACAACAAAAAATGTATTGTATATTGTTATTTAAACAAAGGTGTGCCTTGCAGGGTTGTTTGTATATAAAAGTGTAATAAACATCGATTGTTAACTTTTACTTGGTTCTGTTGACTTTAGAACTAAAGGACCGTATGGCTGGGAACGAGTGTTACATTCATACAGTCTGCGGTCTGCATCTCTATGTCCGACCGTCTGTGGAGGAAAAGATGGCTCGCTGAGCTGCTCCTCCTAAAGATTCTTCCTGTTTGTCTCTTGAGGTGAATCAGCAGAGCTTTTCCTGTGTCTCCCTGCAGAGTTCAGATGGGTCAAGGTGTTGTTTTAGGGCCACCGCCAAGCCCTTCTGTGACATTGCTTCTAAGGAGGGCCACAGAAAATGGATGTCCTTGGAGGACCTACTGATTCTGTGTAGCACTGTGAACTGGGTCTGTCTGTCGGTCTGTCTGTCTGTCTGTCTGTCTGTTGGTCTGTCTGTCTGTCTGTCTGTCTGTCTGTCGGTCTGTCTGTCTGTCTGTCTGTCTGTGGAGGAGTGCGGAGACGACAGCTTGACGATGAGAAGCTCGCTGTGCCAAGTGTATCGTGTCCGACTACCAAAATCAACTAAACGTCTCCCATCCATTCCTCCCCCCCCTCCCCTTCTCCCTGCCGGGTGGTTGCCGTGGCAACCGCTGGGTGGAAACTAGCCAGTGTTGTATCACTTAAAGCGGTGATATTGCCAATCTGCCTCTCAGGTGCGCCTGCAGACAGGCATAGCAGAGAGGGAGATTGCGCTGAATACGCTTGGATCCGGGAATGAGAGGCAGGAGAGAGAGAGCGGGAGGCCCCAGCGGTCGGCCCTCCGCAAGAGAGGCGAGGACGTCGCCTCGGAGTCCCGCTCTCTACGCTCTCCACCTGTCTGCGACGGCCGCCGTTACGTACGGGGGCCGAGGGCCAGGGCCCAGTCTAGAGTGGGCAGGAGACCGCACGGGATCCCCCCCCCCCAACCCCACACCCAGGCTAGCTTGACCAAACGCACACATCCCCTTGTAACCTCACCCTCATCTGAGGGCTACTTTGCTTGTGCTGCAGATCTACCAGAGGCAGACAGAGGGCACTGCAGCTTAGGGAAGAGACAGCCCCTCCTGGAGATTCGAACATCGTTTCTGTCCGAGGCGCTAGGGGTCTCTGTGTCTCCATCGCTGAGCTGCCACAGAGGATAGCACTGTTCTGGGAGAGAAAGAGAGAGTGAGGCAGAGAGAGAGAGAGAGAGAGAGAGAGAGAGAGAGAGAGAGAGAGAGAGCAGAACATTGGAGCTCTGATTGGAGATGACCTAATTCAGTACAGGACGTCCCACAATGCATTCTCCTGCACACTCTCTCTCTGTCACACAACTGCACTCACACACACAAGCACACACGATTGCACAAAGAGGAGAGATGAACACAATGGAGAGAGAGAGACACCGAGAGAGAGGGCGAGGGAGAGAGCGAGGGAGAGAGAGAGAGCGTAGACAGAGTAATACTAATGCCAGAGCTGTTCAGTTCATCTATTTTCTCCCAGAGTTTCATGGTTCCGTTGTTTCTCCAGTAAGAAACTGCCAAATCAAACAGGACCGAACACACGACGGCAGGTTGAAAAAAATATTCCAACCTTGATGCTGTAAAACGTGACCTCATCCGGGATAAAGGCACGAGCGTCTCGTTTCAAAAACCAAATCAACAGCATTCCCAATGACAAAGTCAAACGCTCACAGTAACACAGAATCAGACTGAAACAGAGTAGGTGTCGGGACAGAAGCAATTCATCCAAGCTTCGTTCCCTCGTGTTTGTTTGAATCCAGTCAACCTGCCTTTCCAGACAAACAAATGTGAAGGGAGGACAAAAATCTCTGACTGGGCCCAACATGGCCAAAGAACATTCCTCTATCTCCCTCTCTCTCAGGCCGGAGCAGACACTATAGAAATTAGAGTCATTCATGCTAAGCCATGGCTGGGAATTTTGGGCTCCTATTATTGTTGTTATGACTGTATGTACTAAAAAGCCAGGTTAGGTTATTAAATATGCCAGAGCGAATTGTATTTTGCTCAAGTAAGCTTCTTGGAAATATTCCATCAGAGCCCCCTTTTATTCTTCCGAATGTAGTTATGAATTTTAAAGTAGACTCGTATTACTGGAGGAGAGTGGGTTGTGATCTGAATTCTGAGTAATGCCCAGATTGGAGTTTCTTGTTCCATGGGCTCCATGAAAACGGAGAATATTACTGTCAACAGGGTCTGGCGAACAGGGAAGGAGAAAAGGAAAAAGGGTGTGTCTGACTTGTGTGGTGTGGGGGAGGTAAACAAGATGGCCTAGGAAAAGTGACCATGTTTGATAACACACAACTTCAGATGGACATTCCAGGTTTTTTTTCCCAATTTTTTTTCAGCAGCTCACACACCATTTTCTTTCTTGGTATTCATGAGCATATGTTCCCGTGTAAAGTCCTCTGTCAATAAATATGCACAGTCTTAATTGTCCCGTCATAATTAGACCACTGTTCTGGAGGTTTGGCTCCAGTCTGCGAAGCGCGTTCTTTTGTTTTAGCTTTGGCACCTCTGATGATTTCCATGACAATTGAGTGCGCTAGAGAGAAGGTGTGAAACGCTGCTGGAAAAAAAGCCTAATCAAAATCCGAATGGCTTATTAATAGAGCTTCGCCCGAGCACACAGATGGCGGCTGCCAAAAACAAACAGAAATCACAGAAATGAAAAACCTAATTCAATTAGGAGGGAAGGATTCCTGGACGCACGTCGGGCCATTATTATTGAGCCGTTTCGATTAATTTGATAATAAAAAAAATCAGCGGTTTCCAGAACGTTCTCCTTTCCGTTATCTGGGTTGACAAATAGTGAGCGAGGTGTGCGTGTAGCGAAGAGAGGAGACGGAGTTGTAGCTGTTGTGAGTTTCCCATTCGACAACAGATGAAATGAAATAGAACGTCCATGGTGAAAAAAACCACCCAGCTTCAAATTCAAATTTCTGCTCAATCAAAAGGACCGAGTCAAGCCAGGCCTAGCAGACTGGAAGGTGTGACTTCAGACCACAGAGAGAATCACAGGGCGTGAACATCAGCCGTTAGCTCACATTGACTTCATGACGGGCTTTAAGTGGAGAACAGGAGTACGAGGGAACGCATCTAAAAGCATACGTGCTCCGGTACTGTTGCAGACTAACACTGTAACACCTTCCAGCTAGGTGTCTGTCATCTACCACAGCTCTCCTGTGTTGCCCCGAGGGCTTCGCTCTTCATTGCAAGCATGTTATTACTCGGGATTCACCTTGACTGACGTGTGGGATCTTGGTAATTCATAGTTGGATCTCAATCCACTCTCTCTCTTTCTCCTTTTGAAACAGGGCTTCCTTCTTCGCTTTGATACCAGACGCGCAAACCCTCGTGCTGCGCTGGGTCGGTGGGCTTCTCTTTCAACGTTTACAAAAAGACACGTTATACAATTCATTTGTCAAATTCAGCGAGAATGCTTTTTGCGTCCTAAGACTGGTTGGCCTTGGCTCATTTTCTGAGAGGAGCGTGGAAAAAACAACACACTTTCTTTTGGTGTGCAGACTGTGCATCCCCCTCAATTACACATCTGGTGTTTCAGGCTAAATAAAAAAAAGAGTTGGAAAAAAAACCCCTCCCCCGCCATGTATGTCTCCCTACATGTATGAATGACTCTTGCTTTCTCGAAACTCTTTACCGGTTGATGTTTGTGAAACTACTAAATAGCTTGCAGGAACCAGCGCAATGGTCTCCGAAGGCGCTGTTTTAAAACGTGATATAAAAAAACGACTGCAAATAAAATTCCCACTTGCCTAATCGGTACAAGTTGGTGGTCTGTTTATAGAAACGGCCAGGTCTGCATGTTATAAAGACCCTGCTTAACAAAACAAACTGGACATCACACAAGGTTTGAAACGATGAGACGCCTATGAAGAGTAAAACTGGCTTGCACACGACCACACTAGACTTTAGAAACTAGACCAGCTCCTCGATGGAATGCATCTCTGCACAGCCCATAGTATCACCACCTCTCTCTTTAAACGGATCGAATGCCTGGCTTCATTGGCCTGTACCGAAGCTTCGTTCAACGGCGCAACCTCGTGGGCCAAACGCACTTTGAATTCCCATTCAGATGGAACAACAGGGCTGACATTGCTCACAGACAACGTGGCTTGGAAAAGCCCTAGGAGGTCTGAAAGGAGAATTAGTGCACCTGTTACCAGCCAGCCATGTGTAATTGGAGGCCATCCAGAGCTGCTGTGGTTTAATGTCCCCTCAGCGTTTGGGTGAGCTTGCTTTTCACAGAAAAACCAAGTGAGGAGAAAATAGTTACGTCTGTGCTTCTCTGTCTGAGTCACTCCACAGAGCGCACAGCGTGCTACTAGTACCTAAGCACAGGATAAGAAAGGGTGCTTTCTCAACAGGGATGTGGGCACCTACACACAAAGACAAGTGTTCTTGAAACCAGCCAGCGCTTTGTGTCAGTCTGAGTCCTTCTTCTGACACCTTTTACTTAATATTCTTAACCACCCTTCCAATAAAGAACGAAAGTGCAAAATCAGCTTTTTGAACGTTATCAACCGCCGCGCAGCTCCTTCCGAGATAATCTCGTCGCTCACGGTGCGATCTGCCGTTCTTGTGAACGCGTTTACACACTGTGCTCTTGTTACATACATTATAAATACACATGAAACAGCCAGACATGGATTTGGAAGGCTGGTCTTCATGGAGCAAGTGAGCAGACCGTGGATTGTATGTAAATGTAGTGAATACTGTCTTACAAGAAGGACTCCAAACGACAGAGAGTTTTACAAGATCAATAGTCCCCGCTAATTAGCCAGGGTGATATTTAAAGCCACGTATCTTGATGACCAGTCATAGAGCGAGACCGATTCTTTCCTCGCGCTTGAACGATCTTCTTGAGGGGATTTCAGGGTTCAAACATTGCAGCGCCACTGTTCTCTGTGTGAGTGTTTGTGTTTGTAAATGTGTGCAGGTGCGAGGTGTTATATCACAAAGCCTCAAAATGCAGAAAGAGCTGCAATTCCGACTTAACGACCGCATTGTAAAGCACGGCGGGGTTTGCAGAGTTTTTGTCGGCAAGTAAACCCCCCCCGCCCCCCCCCACAAAAGAGAGAAAATGTTTAAATGCTATTTGAAAACCCTCATTCTCAGTAGAACCGCCCACGTTTCCTGCTTGCTCTGCACCACAGAACCAAGGTTGCAACTGACACTGGCTGCGTGCTGCTAGTCTAGCCCAGTGGGGAGGGGGGGGGGGGGGGGGTTAGGTGTTAGGTGCCATACCCCAACTTTGACCTTCTTCACGCTCGTCAGCCCTGCGGTTGGCTGAGCAAAAGACGCTGACATGGAACCCAGAGCCACAACAGAGGAGGAAAACAAGAAACGGCGAAGAAAAAATCTGAAGAAACACAAAAAGACCAAAGGGTTCAGGCTTGCGCACGTTGCACCACCGCGGTGGAAAGTTTCCATTTCTAACAGACTCTCTTGCCTCCAGGCCATCAGAGCAACAAACAGGACGGTCAAGGTGTCCCCCTAGAATGTCCTCCTCCTCCTCTATCAGTCTTTACATCCCTTCATGTTGCCCCGACATTTCTGGTTAAAAAAAAACTTACCAAATAAACAAAACAATGGCATCGAAAACAAGGAAGGGATTCTGTGTGATCCTTGACACTAGCAACAGACTAGAAGAACCTCTTGTATGGTCTCCCAGTGGAGAGCCAGGAACCATGTCAGCGATGACCCTCTGCGTGTCCTCTTGTGAAGCTCTCTCCCACGTTTGGTAGCCGTGGCCCTTTTTTCGATGGAAACCAGAAGCAAACAGCACTCAACTCCTCTCAGTGTCGTCTAGGATCATAAATTGCACGTTTCATTCGGCTCTCTCCTCGTGCCTTTGACTTTGAGACAGGGACGGGATTAAAGGAGCTGACAGAATTGTCAAATCGAGGCGAGGCGGACCCAGTATTTACTGTACGGTTTACTATGGCGCAGAAAATGACTGTCAGGATGACCATGGAGAGCAGTCAGCACCAAGGTTGAGAACGAGTGCAAGGATGGAGGGGTGGGGGAGGGGGGGGGGTGTGGAACGGAGGAGGGTGGGGGAGGGGGGAGAGGGGGGGAAGTGGGGGATAATGTCAGTTTCCACAAAGCTCTGATAGGCTATTGTTACTGCACACATACAACTGTCTGTTGGCAAGCAAACATGCGCACGCGCACGCGCACGCCGCACGCTCCAACCCATCCGCCCGCTCAGACACACATGCGCACGCTCAACCACACACACACACACACACACACACACACACACACACAGGGGAAAAAAATGGGCCAGTGTGGCTGCACCCAAAACCTCCATTATCTGCTGTTACATTAAGAATGTATGAATGTGGTTTTCATATAATGTGTGTCATATCACGAAGTGGCAGTTCACGTTTTCCAATTGTTCAATAATGATGTATTTGCCAATTCAATACTGGGAGAGGAGCCGGCAGACGTAAATGAATAAAACATCAAGTGGAGCGTCAGCGTGACAGTTCCTCTCTATCTGGAAGACTTGTGTGCAATTGGGGTAAAATCAGGGTTTGGATGGATGCCTGGGTTTGGGTGCGCCCGTGCCCATTTCTCTCAGTTCTCTTTATCTCACAGACGCCCCCATGATGCACCACTTTCAAAAGCAAAGCCAACATGTTCCTGCATCTGCTCTTGTTTGCAAAGATAGTTTACTGACAAGATCCACGTTGGCCACTGTTTATGGCCACAGCTAATTAACAGTCGTGTCAATCCTGAGCTAAATATAAGTATGGAAGCATATGTACTGTTTAGAACACGTGCGATTAAATATTCTGCGAGATATTTGATGGGTATGAAGGCCTTGTATGTTCCTGGGCCTTCAACTGGACTGATATGGATCCTGAACACAAAGGACACCAAAAGCATCTTTACTTTTAACCTTTTTTATTACGTAGATTTGAAATAAAAGAAGCAATGTGACACGAAATGATGCTGATGGCAAGAAAAGAAAGAGCTAGCATCCAAAATGTAAAAAAAAGAAAAGCAATATAGTCATCATCGTTATTATCAAACCAAATGGAAAAACAGTCAAATCAAAATTCACCTCCATGGTAAGAAGAAAAGTGATCTCATTTCTTTCATAAATAAGGAAACCTGTCACGTTGATGGGCAACTTGCAATTTTTTTTATAATAATAATAAATTGATAACAATTTCAAATATTTATCAGTACTGGATTTACAAATAAAATAACTACAATTGGCAGGTTTATACACAACTTAAATGTTATATTTCCATTACAACTCAAATTAAAGTATGCTACAGTGAGAAAAAAAAGAACATACTGTATCCGTATGTCTTTGTCATCAAATGCATTTCATATTCATCACAAAACTTAAAAATGAGATCAACACAATAGAACACCTAAAAACGTACTAGAAACCTAAAAACTCACTGTCACTGGATCTGGATGTGCTTGTTCCCATTCGCACAAAGTGTCACAGTCTGCATGTCCAGCAGGTAAATATTGACAGTTATGGCCAGATGGATAAGAACAGGTAGACTAGAAAAGTGGAAAGACACCCAAAATATCCAACCTAGACTAAGACGTTGCACTCAGGGGAGTTTGAGAAAACGTCTTTCACCTGCGAGCGTGATCGTATCTCTCTACCTTTTCTCTCTCTACCCTCAGTTCTCTCCTCTATCTTCTTGCTCCTTCCATTTAATGATCTGCAGGACACACACTCTGTATTCGGTTTTAGATTGAACTTTATTGGAAAAAAAAACCACACCAGTGAGCACAGATTTAATGCGAGATCGAGTGTGTGAAATACTTTTTCTGAGATACAGCTGCATCGGCTGTTAAAATTCACGAGGAACACAATCCTGCTCTCTCTCTCTCTCTCTCTCTCTCTCTCTCTCTCTCTCTCTCTCTCTCTCTCTCTTACACACACACGCACAGAGACACACATACACACACAGGCACACACACTATCCTGCCTCCTCACTCACACCAATGCAAACGTACAGAACGCCTATGCAGATACACCCACACACTCGCGAGATATATACTTTTGAAAAGAAACCAATGACTAACAGGTCATATTAAAGAAAGAAACAAAACTCATCCGGACTTCCGATTCCCAATTGTATCCCATAAAAGTGATATTTACAATCACACTTCGACAGCTCGGTACATCGTAACAGGTCTTTAATATTACAAAAGATTAGAATTGATTTCCCTTTCCCACCCTGTGGACTCTTATGAAGTCAGTAAAACCCCCGCGAAGCAACAGTAACACCCAGGGCTGTGCCGGTCCGAGCGCAAGACTGGCTCCCTATAGCAGACAACCGCTTATTGGCAAAAAGGAAGAGAAAAAAAAGCACCGTAGCAAGCAGGAAAAAATAAATAAAACGGCAACAAACCAACAAAAAAAAAAAGAGAGGAAGAGAATGAAAGGACAATGAAGAAGAAGAGGAGGGTGTTTTTTTGTGTGTTTTTTGTCGCTGCTCTTCTTTGTGGAATTCAAGCTGAGGTTCTTCAGGGGTCCTATCAGGATTCCCATGGTGGTTTTACTCTGCTACAGCAGGTTCAGTGGGGGAAGGGGAGGGGGGAGGGGCTGTCCTTCATCAGTAAGTGCTTGGCAATATCAAGAAAAAAAGATGATCGCTAGTAGTCGTCGTGTGTCAGAGCTTGCACAAATCCTTCTACCAAAAAAAAAAAAAAAAAAAAAACGGAAACGAAAATGTTACATAAACACATAAAGGTGTTGGTGGGTCTTAGGGGAATGGAGTGTGTGCGTGTGTGTGGGTTCCTGTCTGGGTGCATGTCTGCGTGTGCATATGCCTGTGTGTTTGTGTGTGTGTGTGTGTGTGTGTGTGTGCCAGTGTGAGCGTGTGTGCAGGGTGTCGGGGCGGAGGAGGGGCTGACTCCTAGGCCTGGTCTCTGGTTTAACATCCTGTGGTCTTCAGCTTCAGGTGAGGTAGAGCGGCTTGTCCCTGCCTATCATGCTGCCACTGAAACACACAACACGCACTCGCGTTACACGACACGCCGCATTTACTCTCCACTTCTGAAACGCTTTTTCGATTCGGCTGACCTCGGTTGTCCTCTGGCTGCCGGTGTTTCGTGAGGACCCTCTGGAGGTTCTGCAGCCCCACTCACCTGCAGTGGTTACCACCACACTCCCGGTTGCAGTATTCGCTGTCCCAGTCGTGGCTCTGGCCCCCCCCAGGGGCCGGCGCTCCAGGGGACTGGGACCCTCCCACACTCTTCTGGTATTCTGACTGCAGGTGGGAGAAGCTCTGTAGGAGTGGGTGGGGAGAGTTAGACACATTTCACACTGTTTTCATATGGTTCCTACTAGGTTGTTTGTCACCCTACCCGCGCTCCCCCCCCCCCCCCCCCAAATATCTGTGTTGGAGTTACTCTAACCTGCTGGCCAGGAGGTGGGGAGTGGAGGGCAGCCTGGAGTCCCATCTGGTGGGAGATGATTGGCTGGGACTGAACCTGCTGCATGCGGATAGGCTGGTTGAGGAGGGAGGTCTGGTGCAGGGAGAGCTGCTGGTGCAGCGGCGGGCTGATCTGGAAGGAGGAGGGGGGAGAGGCACTAATGCTGGGCAGCATCTGGGATTGGCTGAGGGTTCGCGACAGGGCGTGGCGGGGGGCGTGGCCCGCGTAGCTCTGCAGGTCGGACAGGGGGAAGGCCCCTGGCGGCAGATAGGGCGAGGAGGGCTGGGGGGGAGGTGGCACGCTGTACAGGGACGGGTTGGCTGGCATCATGTGAGGGGAGGGCTGGCTCGTCTGGGCACTTTTCGTCTCCACCGGGTCGTAGGTCTGGGCGGAGGAAGAGATGCAGGAAGAGGGCGGACGGGTGCGGAGAGGATGGATAGGAGGGGGGATGGGAGGATGGGAGAAGGAAGGAGGAGAGGATGATAGGAGGGGGGATGGGAGGATGGGAGAAGGAAGGAGGAGAGGAGGAGAGGATGGGTGGATAGGAGGATGGGCAGGATGGGAGGAGAGAGAAATAGCAGAACAGAAACATAGTGGTTGTTATACAACCTCTCATACACAGCTGACCCAAGGACAGACCTTTGGATAATACCCAGTTCATACTCTGCCCCTCACCATATCAGTCAGCGCTCTATACAAAACAATATAAATAATTAATGATCAGGGTTGCATGTATTCTGCACTCGACCTTTCGTCTCACAAGACACATTTACATCCACAATGTCAATACCAACTGCATCACTGTGCTGTTTAGCCTAGAGCAGGGCAGAATCCGTTTTTTTTATTTTTTATGCTGAGCTTCTCACTTTACATTGCATTTTATTTCTGCAGCAAACGCTTTATTCCAAGCAACATATATACAGAAAGCGCAGCAGGAAATGAAGTTTCATAGTGCAGACTTCTAACAGTTTTTCTGTGGTCAGAAGCAAGGAGTGGTTTCAACACGTTAGCCAGTCTCCATGTGTGTATATATATATATATGTGCACACTGTGTGTATTAATACACTGGTGCTGTATGAAATATGACTGGGCTCTCATTGGATGTCACGGTTGTTGATGTGATGTATTGCTGTCTGGGCTTTGGTAATGGCTTACATATATTGGACATGGCCAGAGAAATAATCAATGGAAAGATGTATGGACGAATAAAGCTGGGAGAGAGATACATTTGCAGGGTCAAATTAATTATGAAATGGTGAGGAATGGTGTGTGTGTGTCTGTGTGTGTGTGAGTTTGTGTGAGTGTGTGTGTGTGTCATGGTGAGGAATGGTGTGTGTGTGTATGAGTGTGTGTGTGTGTGTGAGTGTGTGTGTGAGTGAGTGTGTATGTGTGTGTGAGTGTGTGTGTGTGAGAGTGTGTGTGAGTGAGTGTGTATGTGTGTGTGTGTGTGTGAGAGAGTGTGTGTGTGTGTGTGAGTGAGTGTGAGTGTGTGTGTGTGTGAGTGAGTGTGAGTGTGTGTGTGTGTGTGAGTGTGAGTGTGTGTGAGTGTGTGTCAGTGTGTGTGTTAAAAGGGTAGAGTGGCAGGGAGATCCTCTTTACGCGATACAGTCCGTATGTCAATGTGATAGAGGGATTATACTGTATTTTTTTTTATTCATCAGGGAGCAATACCTATCACTGACATGTTTATTTTCTATACTCCGATATATCCATTGGTGAGCTGACGTCAATTTAGACGTTTGGTGGTGACAGATCGTGTTCAACTAGTGTTTACACCATTTACTGCCCCAATCAGTCTTCATTTGTGCTTGAGGTTCTTTTTTTGTCAACTGAAATGGTTTGGCAAGAGTCAGACAACCATTGCAACAGGTGCACAGTGAACATTTGACTTGTCAAAACCAGACCTCAGTATACTGCCAATTACCTTCGAATCCTCCCCCCCTTTTGATTCACACCAGCTTTGGAAAGGCTCCCTCTTCAGTAATTAAAATCATTTAAATAGAGCCATTTTGTTCACGAGAGACAGTCCTGTTCTGATTGGTTGGTTTTCGACGGGCGCGGTATATGCCGTTATTTCTGTCGGTTTCCTCTTAAATGGCTGCCAATCTACAGGAACATCCCATCAAGACTCGCAATGAGCGATTTGACAGAAATATTTAATTACGCACATACAAGTAATGAGAATGCTCTTTAGTTGAAAACCTGCTCGGGGGGAAAAGATGCTGATGAATAAACTATTCATGTCTTAATCAAGGTGCTTGTTTTCAGCTTGTAAGCCTGGGCGGATGTACTCCACGGCGGGGGGGAGAGGGGGCGGGGCTTAGCATGCTAATGCAATTTGAAGTTGTGTGATGGCAAACAATGGCGTGAATAAGAAGCTATGTGGTACCAGGGCTGGCAGATGTGCAGATGCAGGATAGAACTCAAGGTCTGCGGGATGTGAAGTCTGGTTCGGGGGGCTGGTGGGGTGGGGGTGGGGGGGGTGGGGAGTGGGGACTTGTTGGAGGCGCTCAATTGCAAAAAGGTACTTTGAAAAACGATTCGATCTTTCCTTATATCTGAATCATCCACGATTGGACAATGTATGACGTGTTTTGTATATGTGAGGTGTGTGTATGCATTGTGGTGTGTTTGTGTATGTGTGTGTTGCATGTGTGTGTGTGTGTGTGTTAGCACATGTTACTTAGCTCTGGCACCATCAGCTCCCTCACTACAAGGCACAGCCAGAAACAGAGGCGCCCGTGGAAAAAAAACACAGAGTGACAAACACACCACGCACGCACACGCACAACACACACTGAGCACATACGCACAAACAAACACATACCTTTTATACCTTCCCCGGGGGTAGCAAAGGGTGTGTTCGGAGCCTAATTCTCACCGTTCTCCTCCGAGCACACACACACAAACACAAAAACATGCAAACACACAAAAACAACACACACACAACAACACATGCAAACACCCACCACACACATCCACATGAAACACCCACCCCCGCTACCTCTCCTGGGCTCTGTGGCCCCTCCCCCCCGGGGAAGAGAGTGAGGAATTCTCCATCTAATTTATCATCCTTTATATCGCCACTGACCCATGTATATCAAAGACATGACCCCCGCCGTTACCTTGGAAACCAGACTGGCTCTGTAGGCGGCCAGGGCTTTCAGGTACTCCTTCTTAGCAGCCTCTGTTTTCCTCTTGTAGGCCTGCAGGCAACACAACACACCAACAACAACACAGAACAACAAAACAGAGAGCATAGAGAGAGAGACGAGAGGCCCTTTTGTGTAATACACTGGGGGGAAGAGGACAGCGATAATCACAGAGAGACCCTACGCGTCGGAAGCGAAGAGAATGAT
>BROE01000020.1:5030991-5069619 GCA_036571765.1 Plecoglossus altivelis
AGGAGGAGAGGGGAGAGGAGGAGAGGGGAGAGATGGAGGGGGGGAGGAGAAGAGGGGAGAGATGGAGGGGGAGAGGAGAACATGGAAGAGATGGAGGGGGGAGAGGAGAAGAGGAGGAGGGGCGAGATGGAGGGGGGAGAGAGACGAGGAGGAAAGGAGGGGTGAGATTGCAGGGGGAGAGGAAAGGAAAGAGGAGAGGAGAGAAAAGAGGATTAGAGAAGAGGCAGGTGCTGAGTATTGACAAGATCACCTGACTGATTCAGAAAGGTTGGGTGAAGGAGATGGGAGAGAGGAGGGGGGGTTATAGAGGAGTGGAGGATAAACAGGTGCAGAGAGAAGGATGAAGAGAGAGAGTGTAGAGAATGAACATAAGAGAAGAGTCTGAGATTATGCACACAGGGAGTGTGCGTGAGAGAGATGGAGAGAGAGAGAGATGGAGAGAGAGAGAGAGAGAGAGAGGGGGGGGGCGGGGGGATGTGTGAATGAGTGAACGACAGAACTGAAGGTTGGGCTTGAAATCCTGTTCCTTGTCAGACCAACCGAGTCTTTTTTCCATCTTTGACCTTACAGCAAACCGCAACTGCAGCACAACAGACTCAATTAAATCAGGCTGGCCCATCACCTTAACTCCCGTCCCTGCTACTATTCTTCCTTTGTAGCCATAAAACTGGGAATTGATCTTAATCGGAAACGCAAAAGGAAGAAACTGTTCTTTTGTGTTTCAGGGCTTCAACACATCGTCACCTTGAGGAATAACAAAGCCTAGCTTAACCACTGATCTAACAACAAAAAACAAAGCCCCTGGGAATTCCATACAGAATGAGTTCCAAAACAACCACACGGATACACAAAGGAAAATGAAAATGAACATAAGATACTTCAAAAACATGCCTCCAACACGCTCAAGGACAACATAGCAAGAGTAAAGAGCCTGGTTCCACAACAACAAAGGACGAACGTACGTCGCAACACTGATGAACCCAAAGTTTTTCAAGTTAGCAGAATTCAGACCCCTGATTGCAGCTGCCATCTTTACCCTCTGAATCCAAGTCCTCTTTTCTTGAGTCTGGTAATTGAAAACAGAGGTGGGTCCCCCCCCCTCGTCCCTCCCTCCCCCCACAGTTAAAACAGCTGTCTACAGGGACGGCCCATGTTTACATTTGGGTTCTCTTGGCTCCGGTGGGTCTAGAACCTTCAAATCCGCCGCGCCAGTACTGCGGAAAGTGACAGCCCGAGTCCACGGCGCACGGCTCTCATCAGTTGGAGGGGTGAGATAAAGATCTGGGGCCCTCTAAATGTATGGCTCAAGTGCGGAACGCAGACGCAGACAGGCGGCGTGGTACGCGGTTCTCCGTTTCGAATGGAGAGCATTTACTGCTATCGACGGCCCCATCAGGTGAAGGAGTTTTGATCCACCGTGGTGAATCGGATTGTTGATGTTGTTCACAAGAGTCCCCACCCATGGTTTAGGTACATTCCATTATCTTCTAAGGGTTACATTCACGGATGTCCATGTTAAGAGAACGTAGCCGAGCTACAGCAGTAGTTATTTGAGAATCGAGCGCACTATTACCACACTTTCATTTATTTACGCACGGTAAACTCCATGCTGTTCTCAGAAGTCAGTAAAGCGTTTCCACCCAGGTGCAAAGCAGCTTCGTTTTATTACGATTCGTTTCGTAATGACATCTTAACCTGGCATAAATAACGTGTTTGCAGGGTGAAGCATGTGACTAAACATACGAGTGCACAGCTAAACCAAGCAGAATTAGCGGAGGCATGCGCTATCAAATTGTTCATGTAACAGAAAAAAAAATCTTTTGACTGTCACTTTTCACAGATAGCACACGACTCTTCGTCATTGCGAGGATGTGGAGCAAAATGGTGGCTCCTGGAGGAGCACAAACAGTCGAATGTACAAAAAAAAAGGTGAGGAATACAGGACGCGAGGGGTTAAGAACCACAAACAATAACATTTCAGGAGCAGATGTCCTTGAGGCGAATCCAAGGACGAGGCAATTGCTAATCTTATATTCCCAGCATGATCAAATCACCAGGCAACAGATATAAATAAAAGGACAGGAAATGAGGAATTCGCATTCAAGGGTGTCAGCAGCGAAATGAAGATTCATGGTGGAGAGCCTTGGTGAAGGCGGCAGAAATTAACTGCAAATAAAAGGCCAGCAGCCGGCCTCTAAAGTCGAGCGTTAAAGTAGGTTTGGGAAAACACACACTCGTAGAGATCCAGATGGCAGACTTGAGACTATCCAGCTCCACGTTCTCATGGAGACAGGTGGGTTTCTCTGACAGCCAATAGGAGCTGCCTGACTGGATGCTGACTGTTTGCATCGACCGCCATCAGATGGTCTGATATTCAGTTGATTTTCACTTATTGTTACCCTCCAGGACTGGATGCTTTGTCTGTTTAAGCTGTATTAACTAGTATTAAGGAAATATTTACCATCTCTAACCTGTTTGGAAAGACATGGGCTTTTGATGAAATATTGAACGTCTGCCATGCCTGGGTCTTTGTGTTGTCTTTGCGTGCGTCTCTTGACAGGACGGTTCCCTACCTGTTTCTGTTCCTCCCCCAGTCCATCCCACATGGACGCCACGATCTTGGACACGTCTCCGAAGGTGGCGTTGGGGTTCTGGCCTTTGATGGCCGCCTGCGTGTCCCTGAAGAACAGAGCGTAGGCCGACACGGGCTTCTGGGGCTCGTTCGGATCCTTCTTCTTCTTCTTCTTCTGTGGTTTGGGCTTGGGCTTCATCATCTCCGAGGAAGGCCGCTTTTCACCCGTAATCTGGAAGAGCATCAAAACACACAAAGCCAGAGCCCCTTTATCACTACGGCCGTACAGCCACAGCTGCGCTTGCATATCAGACACTGAGACTTAGCGGCGCTTGTTCTTTAGCGTTCGGCTCGACCCGAAACTAGCGAGGAACAGGTACGTGTGCATCCCAACGCTCTGCACGCAACCACAACACAGGAGCTCCAGATTTAGCTTCCGTTCACCTGCTCTGTATAAGGTCTCCTGTATCAGACCCTGCCTTCACTACACATCCTTTATCCTAACCAACATCCCACCCGTGCTCTTAGCGGACGCTCCCGACAGACACTCATGTTATGATTAGATATTGGCAGAGATGTTATTAATCATCATTGATTGGCAGCGATGCGGCGCAGCAACCGGCATCTCCATAATCGCATCTGTTTTGTGCTGTTGCGCACCGGGTCCAATGCAATCTCTAAACAAAGGAGGCAAATGGAACTGTGCAGAGGCAGGATAGACGATCACTGGGTTTTTTTTTACTCATACGTGACATGCCGAGCACAGCAGGGAGGTTTTAGGTGGACGAAATGTTGTTTTTATGAAAATATTCTGTTCTCGCCGTATCACTGCGAGCTAGGATACAGATGCTACTAAATATGCAATGAAAGAAATAGCTAATTCAATTATGCATTCTTGTTGCTGTTTTGCAGTCCCAAAGGTATGTCAGACACATTCGGGGGAGGGGGGAGGGGGTGGGGGGTGGGGGTGGGGATCAGATTGGTGGACATTTTTTATATACTTTGTCGGGTGATTTACATAAATTAAGCTAATGGAGCTAAACAAGACACAGTACATTCACATGTTTCATGGTATATTAAAGAGTCATGTCTCCAGAAGAACGAAGACAGTAGTATCATTCCCTCAGGTGATGATATTTTGTCTGCGCTCCGAAACGAAACAACATGTCTATAGATGCAGGAGCAGTTGGAAAACACCCATGTTTCTGCTCCGCTACAGATGAATCTGGCAGGGTCATCTGGAAGTTTGTACAAAATGAGATATTACCTAGAATAATATGATGACTCTTGTCCCTCTTGTCAATGGAACTCTTTGACAAAAAATCGGATGGCATCGTACAACAATCTACCCATCTACGAGTAAACGCGTACCAACAGAAGCAACAGAGAAATTTCATGGCTGACAAAGCTGAAGAACGATAAGAAAAAATACAGGTTTTTTTTGTGTGTGCCCGGATCGTCACTAAGTGACAAAAAGCAAGTTAGTCATGTCACGATAAAGATTAGACAAAAGTACCCAAAGGTGTAGCGCTACGGTACTGGATTCACTTCCACCAAGGAGCCCTGCCAGTCCCAAAAAAAGACAAGCTGGCAAACACTACAGTCCCATGTTAACAGAGCTAGTCCCTGCTGCCACCCCTCTAGCCCCCCAAAACCACCACATCCCTCACTGCCCCTCAGCAGTGACACGTTAGTCAAATCAAAGAAGCATTTCCACGCATCAGTACCTTAAAGTGAGAATCAGTTTCCTCTTCCTGATTGGAGCTGGAGGGGGAGGGTGTGGCTGATTTACTTCCTGGAGGTGAGGGGGAACCATGGGTAAGGGCGCTCCGGCCGACCTGAGAGTTCAATTGGGACAGTGCGCTCATGGGGTGGGGCAGTATCCTAGGTGACCTGCTAATCAGTGGGTTGTGATGGGCTGGGTGATAGTGAGAGCCCTCTGCGTGGTGAGCCAGCTCCTGGATCTGGGTGAGAGAAGAACACCAGCTTTACTGTCTGATCAAATGGTTACATCCCCAATCTGAATGAATATAAACAGCCCTGTGCTAGCAAGGGGAAGACGCGGAAGAGAGGGAGAGAGTGAGAGAGAGAGAGGTAGAGAGAGAGAGAAAGAGAGAGAGAGAGAGAGACACACACAGAGGGAGAGAGGGAGAGAGAGAGAGTGAGACACAGAGGGAGAGAGAGGGAGAGAGTGAGGGAGAGGGAGAGAGAGAGAGAGACATAGAGAGAGAGAGAGACACACACACAGAGGGAGAGAGAAAGAGGTCTTCTCAAGACTCACTGGACCAACCCTTTTACTGGTTGGAAGCAAAACTTGTCCTGAATGAAGCCCCCCACACTCCCTCCTCAGGACCGAAACACACACCACGTCTGACTCGGTTCAAATCTCGTCTTTGTGACCGATTGCATCAGATGGGGCTTTGAGGCTAAAAGGGAAGTGCTAAACATAAAGTGGAGGCCTGGTGTGCAAATGCCCTTGAACAACATATCATTCATCACACAAAGACATATCAAACACTGCATCTGTCTCTTCACCCGCTTTGATTTGTTATTCTCTTTTCATAGACGTCTACCCGGGAAACAACGTCAAATATCTTTGATAGCTCTTAAATTGATCATCGATGCCTGTGAATTTCCTCACCCAACTCATAAACGCTCCAAGTGTGTTTTCGGCTGCAGGGCACTGTTTGGATGCGTTGCACTGTATCGGGCAAAGTGGGGAACAAGATTCTGCGGTAAGATGAGCTAAGATACAGGACCTTCTCTGATAATTGATCATGACCTTCATAAAAATGGAAATAGTAGAATGATTTCCTTAATCGTTCAAAACAAGTCCGCATGCTTTAAGTGAGGTCCATTGTTAGAAAGCCTCTACAAATGGGGGGGGGGAACACATTTGAGAATGATTAAACAGACAGGCCTGGTGGAAGTTCAGCTTTTAGCCGTCTTCAAGATGTTTCGTAATGACTACATCAAAAGCATTTCTTCAAAATGTGTCAGGACATAAAAGAGCTATAGCAGAATGTTAATGCGTGTATAAATGGGAATGTTTTGCAATTTACAGATCAGAAAGTGATGAGCTAGCATTTATTGGCCACGTTAAACATTCATGAGTTAAATAATACATTACACATTAGTGCCCCTGCTAAAAAGATCCAATTGCACCAGGCCTAGCATATGAGGTCTTGATAAACACAAGTCAAGGCTTTGAGATGAAGGCTTTCCTCTCCAATCTAATTAGCCCCAGTAGGTAGGTGAAATAAAATGCTGTGTAACATGGCAAAGACTGCGGGCAGCTTTTCAAAATAAACCCTGAATATTTACAGGACGCTCGATCTCGGGTCTGCCCGCGCAGCCTCTCACAAAAGACTGAACAAATATGTGTTCTTCTGCATCTGAAATAGCCCGTGTTGTAACCTCCTTCAGCCTAAACATAACCTCCCAGCCTGCCATCCGGATTCTACACCTCATCACTCCACTTCCGAGACAGAGTGAAATAGCTTCAGCATAAGAAAGGAGAGAGAGAGGGGGGGGGAGGGGGGGAGAGTGTAGTCTGGGTAATAGGCTTTATTCGGCTATTACTGTCTGTCTGAACCTGGGCGCACGGTGTGTTCACATGCGGCCGGTGACGCAACAAGCGCTGATGTCATGAATTATTTCATAATGAGACGCTTTTACAGATGACCATTGTCACTTCGGAACGTTTGTTTATGGCTTAGGGGGGGATCAAAGTACCGGTCATAAATCGACGCGAGTGCACACGCAACCCACGCAAGGGGGGACTAAGTGGTATATAGCGTATTGGAAGTGCACGTGATGTGCAGACAGGAAACGGTATTCAACTCTTATGGCCGCCCTGTTTGTATTCACATCTTGCACATCATAGTCAAATAGGAGTCAAGTAACAAAAGGATTTCCAATTATGGGCGGCACATTGTGAGCGAGATGGAAGATCGGCGAGCTATTGTTTCTCTGGTACTGCTGACCTTACCTTTGAAACACTTTCATGGCTGCTCCGATTGCCTTCGCCATTTGATGCAGCTAAGGGGATTTGACCACTGGAGGTAGTGCAACAGAGATGGGGGGGGGAAGTGAGAGAAATCTCCACAGAGAAAAAAAGGTGCAGCACAGCAGGGGGCCAAAGACATCTAACCTTGCTTTGTCCTTAGATTGATTCCACCAGATTGGTAACCCCCCCCCTCCCCCCTGCTGCCCCTTACCACTCAAATTAGAAGTCAGGGTTATTCAAGATCTCCCGACATTGGCTGTCTCCTAGACAAGTGTTCAACTAGCAGTAGGACGTTCCACCTTGCATAGCTTATGTTGTTTACTGCGGGCGTTCTGGCAGCACAAGATAAGAGCTTGTTTTGACTAACGGCAGACAACTCCGCATTGCTGCTTTGAATGAATAGAACCCGGACGACGAACAACTGGCTACGGTAAGCCCCGCCCCTTCACCCTTCTCCCATCCATTCAGATCGTTCTGAACGCGAGCTCCCGAGAGCGTCCCGGGCCCTCCTATCCCCCCCTCCGCTGGTCGACTGGAGGCATCTTGTTAAGAGTGATAGCTCACTCACACAGGTCCACAGTTGCTATTGTAAAATCACCCAGCGTTTAATTGAAACAAATGACTATAATAATAGAACATTATCCCTGCAGGCGCCCAACCATGACAGCTTTAATTAGAGCAGCCTTCCAGAGCGATCCTTCAAGAGCCGGCTGAACAGCGCAGGGCCCACCAGCACCAGGCGGTAAACATGCCTGAGGTAGAGCCAGACAGCCATCTAGACAGCCAGCCAGCCAGACAGTCAGACAACCAAACAGACAGATAGTCAGCCAGTCAGTCAGTCAGTCAGTCAGACAAGGTAGAGCAGCGTGAGCCTCCAGTTTCACCCTCAGGGTAAAGCACTAACAGCTCTCTTCCCTAAAGCTCCTTTTCCACCCTCCTCCCTCCCCTTTCCCTCTTCTTTCTCCGCTTTCATCCATCTCTTCCCCTCATCAGGCTTACATATACCCAGGAGGGTCATTTATACAAGGCGAGGAGTACTAATAAGTGAGTGGATTTATAAATCATACGCTACTTAAGTCGCAAAGCAAAGGCAAAACGTAGCTTGTGTAGGCTGATGCTATCAGAGGGAGGGAATGGTACAGTATGATACCTGCCTAGGGTGCAGGAGAAAGACTGGTGATAATTGGTAATATGGGTGACAGTACTATACGTTTTAATAAGGAAAATGTTACCTTGGTTCTCCTAGGCCATTTATGCCTCATGAATAATTTGGGTAAAGAAGGCGCATTTCTTTAGCATTCTTAATCCGATCCGGGCATGTAGAAATAAACCTGATCGAAGATGAAGAACTGTGTATTGTTGACTGTTTTTAAGTGTATACAAGGGATTTATTTAGAGGGAAAATGAAAAAATGCAAGGGAGATTTGAGAGCAATTCATTGAAGCTAATGTTGTTAGAATGAAGATGGAACAAAATGCAGTTAAGAAAACACATTGAAAATCCATCCTAAGACACCAGTTTGCTCTCACAGTAAACACTTTAAGAGACAGGCATCACCGACACGCCTGGTAATTGTGAAAGGATCTCGGTCGGAATTATAGGCATCATTTCGGATGAGAAGACTTAATTATTGGGGATTGAACAGTGACATGCTGTAGTATCATATGGCAAACAGCTACGTGGACCTTTTTAGTCTTTAACTGAAGGTCTATCACTCATTTACAGGAAGTGGTTGATGTGGAAAAGGATTGGTGCTGTGATGGGCAGAGCTCATGATAAACTGGTGACTGGTAGCAGGTCGCTGGATTCTCTTCCAAATGGAGCCAGGGCAGCACGGTCTACATTTGAAGATGGAAATGTCGTAGTGTCCCCCTCGGCATCGTCCTCCATGTTCCTCATTACTGGTAATGTCATAGCCCCCTTTTCTCTTTTCTCCCTCGCTCTCTCTTACTCTCTCCTCTCCCTTCTTTTGTCCTTTCTCTCTCTCTCTCTCTCTCTCTCTCTCTCTCTCTCTCCCTCCCTCTCTCACACTCTGAGCAGAGCATCACAGGAGTGTGTCTGAGCTCACCTCACAAAGACGATCAGAGCGGCGGAGTCTCGTCTGACATGACATCTGTGAAGGCAGTGAGGAGTGGCAGGGACACACACTTCTGACAGCACGAGACACACTTCCCACTAATGAAAGAGGTGACTGCAGCATCAAACACGGGCGCGCGAGCGAGCAGCGCACGCAAGCGCACGCGCGCGCCCTCGCGCGAGCAGACGCACCTACGCTTTGCATATTTCACACGTGAAGGGGGGGTCATGCCAACAATTATGTTAACCAGGAGGTGATTTGCCAGTGTGTTAACTCCTTCTTCACATGTTCATGACAAGAGCCATCTCCACCTGCTCGCACTGTGAACTCACATCTTCAGTGCCTGACTGAACTTCTGTAATATGCAAATGGTCGCATTTTACAATACGGAGAAACCGAGGCGAAGTGCCGGTATCTGTGGCTGGCAACAGGAACACCATCATTTTGGATCAAACCCGCTTCTGCCTCGCTGCCGTCGCGTTAGCCTATCCAATTGTGTAAAACACTGGAGGGGTGAACCAGGAGAGTGGCAAGATCATTTAGGATCTTCTCCGCAGCCACCAGGGCCGAATATTCTCCCCCAGTAAAGCAGAGTGAGCTGATGGCTAGCGAGATAAGGCGCAGTGCAATATAGACATGATTTCATGGGATGATAAGTCACAGCAGGGCCCTGAGGCCAAATGTAATATGGAATCCTTTATCTATGTAACTCCATCATAACACTGTCTATCTTGTGCAGCTGAGTCCTCCTCTTTGTTTTGAACAGTGAAGCTTTATTGCCTGTCCCCGTACTGGAGATAACAGAACAGATAGACAACTCCCCCTTCTCCCTCCCTCCCTCCCCCCCCCCCCCAAAAAAACTGCAAAAAAAAACGCCATGCGTGGACTCTTTGGGGGTGTCGGGCTTCACAATGTCATAGAACGCGACATCATTACCAAAGTTGAAGAGCCGGCGTGTCATTTGAATGCTAGCGATGTGTACCAGCGCACCCTTGAATCCAGGAGAAGGCTCGCTGTGACAGCTGCGGGAGGCCTATGAGGTCATGTAGTCATGTACGCAAAACAGGAAGTCGGAGACCGCGACAGTAGATCAGTCGGAGTTGTCCCGCTTGGTGATTACCCGGGTGTAAATAAAACCCCCCAAATGTGAATTAAGTTGAATTTGTCTCATGAAGGTATGGCCTCTGCCAGCCGGTTCTACCTTGGAAAGTCACTGACTATAAAAAGGAAATTTAATCCATACCTCATCCTTTGATTAGCTTAATCCCATAAGATAATTGACAGGGAGAAAAAGAAGGTCAGGTTTGGCCTGCAATCAAAGGTTCTTTCTGACGATAATGAAATGTGGAAATAACTCTAACTTAAACCATTTCTTTAAAATATTTCTTAATATACAACTACAGCTTCATATCACATTGCCGTAGAAATAAGGTACTTTCTCACAGGAGATGAGAAAAGAATTGAATTTTTCCTTATCGGTCATCTATTTTTCCACAGAATGCTATTACTTGCTGCCTGCCGTTGCTAAGCAACAGGAAATATTAATAGGACCTTTTATTAGCTAGGCTTTACCAGTGGAGTACTAAAATGAGGAAGTGGAAAACATGAATGTGTTACATAAATCTTTAGACCTTTCAGGGTTTGCACAAGTCTCTGTTTGTCCAATGATTTATGACTGCGATGCTTCATTTATGGGAAAAGACAGTGTGAAATACCAAAATGGAACATTAGCCTGAAGGACTATTTGAAAATAAATAATCGCAAAAGGTGAAAAGAAAGCTGTTTCAAATCTCCCCCTCTTTTTTACTTGAGATTTCATGAGGCCATCAAACATTGAAGTGCTTTTGCCATTTTCAGGTGGCATTATCATCTTGCTAGTGGCGCCTTTCCCCCGTCACTGGAATATGGAGGACGTGTTCCATCATTCTAGTTGATTACTAACACAACCAAGCCTACAGACTACAGTGCTCATGTGATTCCATCCACAGGATAATGCAGCTCCTCTCCTCCTGCCATCACCCAGCCTTTATGAATTCGCCGGCACGATGTGTTTACCTGTACGTTCGGACGGCCCCGGTAAGGGGGGTTCATCCGTGTTCCCGATGACGGCATCCTGCCACGCTGGTTATCCTCCCTCCGTACAGGAAGTACACGAACTGCTACGGCGCGCCGGCGTGTGGCCCGTGGCGTGCATTAGCGAGAGCACATTAACACAACTCCGGGTGGCTTATCATTAATTCATCTCGTTTGTCTGTGCCAAGTTGAGTTGACATTGGAGTTCGTATTTCATGGGAGTCCTAATTCCAGGCGGGCGGTAACCACTTGGCCATGTACCTTCTCGCGACCAGCAGGTCAAGATTAATATCCATTAATTAATCCTGCGAGCGCTCTCAAGGCACAAGTCCTCAGAACAGAGCCATGCCTGAGATCTGGGAACAAAAGCAAAGAGATGGGAGGATGCGTTTCTGGATGGGCAGATCCCAAACGCGATGGCAGCAGCCTCCGTCATGAAGAAGGGTCAACTCATCGCCCTGGTTGGTCCTTTAGCATCGCGTCGCTACCGGGGGAAATGCTAACATGCTTAGCAGGCTGTTTAAGCGGAGCCGCGTCCCGCGGATGATTCCGCATTTCTCAATCTGTTTCATGTTGGAGCCTCGGTGAGGAGTTCTCTTTGATGAGCACTTGGGGCAGCCATACGTTCATGATGTTCGTGGATGAGATACTTAATCAAAGATGAATAATGCACGTTGCGAGACTGTTTAGCGCCAGGGTTCACGTGGAAGGGGGGGGGGGGGGGAGGGGATTAAGATGCGGTGTACAAGGTGTCCTGACGCTGTTAACACAAGTTATTCAAGGGCCTCGACGAACGTTTCGTAACCAGAGACGACAGAAGACGACGTCAACGCTTCTCGACGTACGAGTACAGGGATCCCTACTGATCCCCGCTAATCAATTCTTTAAGTACACCGAACGACGATCGTTTAAACTCGGTGGCTTGATGCAGATGGCTGAGCAAGCACTGACACAAATAAACAATTGTTTTCTTAGTCCAGACAGCCTCAGGCAGAGATGGGTAATGCACTGGGCTTTATTGATAAGATCAGTGCAACCTGAGCATGGCTATTAAATGTCTAATGTGTTTTGGAACTTGTGGAAGATGCTATGACAGTCCGAGGGCATTAACGGAGAGAGTGCAAGGCCCCTGCCAAGCCGAAGGAGCAGAGAGAGAGGGCTCTCTGAAACGTATCAGGTTAGGCCAGGACAGGCTTCTGACCGCAACACAATAAGCGTCAGCCGAGGCCCGTGATGAACTGGGAATTACTGTCGAAATTAGGAGAGTACGGCAGGAGGGTGCTGTGTGTTCAGGCCTGACAGCGACCACGCTCCGCGATGTTGGAAATGTTTCTTAAAGACGGAGTCCCACAGTCCGGGTACGGATCCGACTCGCTGTTCGAGTTATACGTGTTAACCAGGAGACCCGAAGATGCCACTTGCCAACTTCAAGTAGACAGTTTTACATGAATGAGCCTTTGGCTAACAATCCTTCTAACGATACCATAAACTGGTTTCTCATATTGACGTGCGCCAGTTGGAATTTGGCTGGAAGGCTCGTAGCACTAGCACAAGCTTGGCTGATGCAATAACGTGGTAGGCTTGCTTGGTGTACTGATGTGCATCTGCACTGTGTAAATGGATGTGAAAGGACTCCATACTGCGCCATACAACACAACACTTGTCATATCCAGCTCCGTGCTGTCCTCTGATTGTCAGCTGCCTGACTGTATTTAGTGTAGCTCGACTTAAAAACCATTTGAGGGTTTTTTTCCCCATCGCCATAGAATAAACCTCATTTCCTTAACGGCCAAATCTCGAAAAGATCTAATAATACAATCTTTAGAAAATAAAAGGTTTTCGAGAGTTACCGTTCCCCCTCTACAAACCCTCCTTTTCCATCTGATTTCACCTCCCTCGCTTTCTCTCTCCCCCCTCTCCTTTCCCATCCAGCCCTATTGCACTCTTTTTCATTGCCCAGCTCACGTATTGAATCTGCCTGATGAAAACAGATCTCACTGCAGCGCCTCAATAGGATGGCTGATGCAGGAAAGATGAAACCTAATGGATTTTTTTTTTCCAATGTGCTCAAGATTGAATATAAGGCCTGACCTCCAGATGTAGTGGATCCATTTCAACAGGCCTGATAGATATTGTTTATGGAGGGGACACACAACAACACCCACATCTAGCACCATCGAATCCAGCTCTATTACTGCATGCAGTACACCCCAAAACAACCCAAATAAACAGCCTCCCTCATTGCATCTAGCCATGCAAAGACCTATCGAGTATTCGTCGGCATTTCGCCCCGTTAATTGTCCTGACTGTATCAAGGTTATACGTTTGCCCGATACGCTTTTTTTTTTTTACTAGGGTTGTAATTTGCGGTTAGGGCCATGGCCAGGACCGTGTCGTTGGTAAAAAAAAAGGTTCAGCTGCTTTTTGGGGGAATTGGGAAACCCAAACAGGACAACGCCACTGTCCAGGTGGCAGGCTGGCAGACCAGGGAGATAGAGTGACCAATCAACCATTGTCATCCATGCAAAGGTCAGGATCATATAAAATCGCATGAATGTCAAGATAGATCGCATCTAAACCGAATGTCGGACATAATTGTGCTGCTATGTACTGCACGGAGAACATGTGCGCGTCTGTGGCAAGTTGCTCCAGAATGATGTTCTGTTACGAAACACCGGCAATGTAACGTCGCTTGTAAAACATGATGTACTGTGTATCTTCACAGTTTCGTCCTGAGAAGGTGGAACTGCACAATGTGCACATTTAGAAATCCGTGTCTCCATGTACATTTACAGCGCATGTAATTCTCTGATGAGAACGGCGCTGTTTAAAGCTGTTCTCATTCTGTTGATGTTTCGATATTCAAATTGTGTGGCACACTTGCGCAGAGGGCTGTGTGAGCAATCAGAGCGTATTCATCCGGAAGATTTTTTGATAGATTGACCCACACTTCCAGAGGAGAGATCTGACACTAATGGATTTACCCACAATGCTTGGTGCCTCAAAGACAACCGCAAATGGGTCTTGTGGATCATTCTGTCCTCCTCTACTGTCCTCGTTCTTGCTATTTCATGCACACTTACGAGATGGGCGGGGCCGCGCAGACACACTGTCACACGCTGTCACGCCTTTCCCGGTCGGGGGAGGGGGGACGTCCAAACAGTCGAAACGAACGCTGCACTTGCAAACGTCCGGCGAGCTAATGTTTGTTTACCTTGAATGAATCATTTTTGCTCACACACTGTTTGAGGCAATGTTCTAAACTCTTACGGAGAGCTGCTTTGTCAAAGTGATGACGCAGAAAACAACCAGCTTCTGACTCCTAATGCACTACGCTGGAGAGCGTACTGTACTAAAGTGCAGCTGGAATTAGCCAGTGCGGAGCACGGCATTTCCAATCCAATCAGACGACGATGTCCAGTCGATGTTCTCAAAGAGCTGCCGCGTAGCGACGTAAACAGCGTCTCCTCTCAGCTTCTCGTCTCATCTGGACAGCTTCGAAGACCGCGGAAGGACAGGATGCTTGGTGCATCGTCCCCAGTCTATCTGCCGTTGCCCGGAATCGAACGCAAAGATGTGACGCTAGTCTATATCAGCGCTTATCCAGATGTTAACCCTCCTCTGAGAGACCCCAGTCCTACACAGGGTCTTTATAGCGGGTGACCGACTGGTACTCACCCCAGCCCTACACAGGGTCTTTATAGCGGGTGACCGACTGGTACTCACCCCAGCCCTACACAGGGTCTTTATGGTGGGTGACCGACTGGTACTCACCGAGGGCATTTGGCTGGAGAGAAGATGGCCGTCCTGGGCCAGCATGTTGGACATCATGAGGGCTGGCAGCTCGGGGTAGGAGTAGGGGTTGATCAGGCCGTTGTGGGGCAGGGAGTGGCAGAGGTAGCCGGACTCGTGGTCCATCAGGTGGAGAAGGGGGGGCTCCGGGTGGTTGGGCGGGGTGATGGGCGGGATCTCGTAGTCCTCGTCGCCTCCTCCATTGCCGCCACCGCCCCCACTCTGACCTGTATAGCTCTGGAAGGAAAGAGAGACAGACAGAGGCAGACAAAGAGAGATACAGAGAGATAGAGAGAGACGGACAGAGAGAGAGACAAACAGAGAGCAAGAAAGACAGACAGACAGACAGACAGACAGAGAGAGAGAGAGATAGACATAGTGAGAGATAGACAGAGTGAGAGAGACAGACAGACATAGTGAGAGAGACAGAAAGATAGGGAGAGACAGACCGATAGAGAGCCAGACAGACACAGAGAGACAGACAGAGAGAGATAGACACAGACAGACAAAAGAGAGCAGTAAAAGAGGTGAGTATAATAACCAAGTATTCCTGATGAAATACCTAAAACAGGTGTTGTTGTTATTAAAGAAGAAAATCCACAGATCTGCCAGGAGCACAGCGTGTTTACATTTAGTCACAGCAACATCTGCATCTGTGTGTTTTCATTAATACAGTAGGTTGAGATACAAGTCACAATAAAAGGGGAAGTGACTGAATTCGGAGAGAACAAAAGAAAGAAATAGCAGGGAAATTCAATGGGGAATGAAAAGCAATTTTGTCTGAGGCGATCTGACTCCTATTGTAATGACTGAGTCAAATTAATCATCACAAATAATATTCCGGTGTCAGCCATTCAAGGGGGCTTTAATAGAATTTTTATGATTCATGTCTCGCAGCATACATCAAACAGTCAGTTCTGCAACATTTCAGAAATCAATTCAGTATCATCTTTGTGTAGGCTGTCATCCTCGGCAGAACAGTGGCCATTTATCTCTCCAAGAAATACTTTTATAAAATAAGGGGTGAGGGGGAAAAGGGGATGAATTTCTCTCCCCTTTTCAACTGTAAATAACTCAAAAGGAGGAAAGAGGGACAATCGGGTTATATTCCTCCTCCACAGATCTGCTGCTTTTACTGAAATGATCACATAATCTAATGCACTGAACAGTACTGCCTCCTCTCCCTCCTCCCTTCAGGAAGATTAAAGGAAAAGGAAGCAACATTAAAAACACTAACCAGCTTCGATCCGATCCCAGCCAAGGAAGTTGTTGTTGCAATTTATGACTTATTATAACAACAAGGATAATGATGCCCGGGGACAGAGACATTGAACGAACGCCACGTTCGAAACATGCTCTCATCCGCCCGGCGCGCGGCCCTGGACGGAGCACTCGTAATTGCCTCGGTTTTGATTTACGTTGTCCCGTAGCGTTGTCTAAAAATACGTGGATGTGCCTTTTTCTAGAATGTGCTTTGAAGACAGATGTTTTTGTGAACCTGGCGGGGTGGGGGTGAGGGGAGGGGGGGTGGCGTTATTGTTTGGTCTAATGGACGAGAAAACGAACATTTCCTGAGATTCAATTTCCCTCATAATTGTTGGAAGGAAACTAAATTGTCTGTTGTAAACATTGAGGGCATTGTGTGAAGTGAGTTTCTCTCCAGGTCCTCAGGGAGTCGTGCATCGCCATTATCAGCTACAATGAACCAGTATTGTTAGAACATTCCTTACCAGAAATACCTGGCAGGGCCACAGCAGAAAATAGGCATGTGCTTCGTCATCATCTAGCCTGTGTGCTTTGGAACATATATCTTTTGTTTTGTATTTTGATACCCCGAAATACCACAGAAAGGATATGTTTCTTCAGTCTATCAAATGTTATTGGACGGTGTTATGGAAGGGAGTGAAAACTTGTCATAACACAACTTGTCCAATGCCCTTGATGATAAAATGTAAATACCAAGGACATTCCCAGTTGAATTGTTGCAAGATAAATTATTCATATGCCTCTATTCAGAGTGAGATTGCACATGCGGAACCAACGTAGTCGCTAGCTAATGTATACTCCTTTCTCCTTTGAAAGTGCAATCTAAACCAAGGGTATGCATTTGATGGATCATATAGGTTAGTGTGGCTACGGTTGCATCCTTACGCTACAGAACAGACTTCCTTAACGAAACCTTTCGGCATAGTTTTCAAAGCAATCCTTCATGATTGAATTATAATGCGCAGTAGCGCAATGACATTAGGCGCAACATTGGATTTCTTTTTCTCTTCTCCGATAAATGCGTGAAACTATTATTTTCCACGTACAGTATATGCCCGGTACGGGCTGCAGGAAACATTCTGTGCCGTTTTAATTAAGAGCGCGTCTTCGGAGACCAAGCGCACATTAGAGCACACCTTTCATTTAAGAGAAACAGATGAACGGACAGTTGGTGTGGGGATGGACGGGGAGGGAATATGGTGTTGACTGGGAAGATTTCCAGGTTATCTGCGTTGGCATGGAGCTAACTGCGCTCTACGCTGCCACAGTGGGGCCGTCTAATTGGATTCATCACAACATTTGTTCCTTTGAATTCAAGGCCTTCTGAATCGCAGATCATTTCTACCTAGCACTGCTTTAGCTTTGCGGTCTGCAATGTAGGATGTATTATAGGACTCTGGATATTTGGCATTTCCTGATGCGGGGATGGAATGTAAGTATTGTTAGGTCATTGTTAGTCGGACATCTGACCATCTGTGCTATATTTGAATCTGACTACCAAATGAACAGAATCTCTTTTTTCCCTTATTGCCAGTGGGTTTACCGAATACTGTAGCCCTCTGTTTGGTATATCGTTGTGTCGTTCATGCTGAGATTAGACAGTAAGACTCCAATCACAAACAGCCAGCATAATTAAATCCAGAAGCCTTCTTTGTTGCATTCAAGGGCGCTCAAGACCTGCTAATTCGAGTTAATGTTATGGTTACGTTGTTAAACTATTCATGCAATTAAAATGTCCTTGGCCTTGCATGTGAATTCAGCGCAACACTGCTGGAGACTGAGAGAAAGCTCAGCTTGGATTGTGGATCAATAATGTACCAGTGGGAATGGTTGGTCTGATAATCCCATGACTAACTGAAAGCCGTGCATGTTATACTGGACTCAGTGTGTCCGCGAGGAGGTTCCTCAACACTAAACGCACGGCGTTAGGGAGGTGCCGGAGACGTCCACGTCAGCGTTTCAACGCAGGGCGGGATGGAGAGTGGCGCGGAAGACGATGACAGATCAGCCTAACCACTAATGTGCACTTATCTGCCTGGCGGAGAGCTTTGTCACTGTGTGATTTATGCTCATACCCACACCACCACCCCCCCTTCACTCCCACTGCCCCCTCCCCCCACCACCACCACCACCCTCAACCCCGTTCACCCCGCCCTCCTCACCACGGCCCCCGAAAACAGAGCCAGTTATCTTCCCCTGCCACCCGCTGGAGAACGCTCCAGAGAGGGTTATCTTGGAGGGGGAGGGAGGGGGGGATGTGAGAACATTGGGATGCCTTGTTCTGTTTTGCTTCCCTCCTCTTTGCCTTCCCTATAGGAAGAGGACACGCTCAGAGTGGCCCAGGGGATCCAGATATCCAGCCAGCTCTGCCCAGATCCTCTCCCTGCACGTTCTCCACTGTGATCTGCTGGATGAATGAGCCAACGGGAAGGTCATCAAGTGGTTCCCCTCCTGTCTTTATGAAATGAGCCACACCTTCATTCCTGAGAATGTAAGCCCCCTATATTCAGCCTCCAAATGATCTTAGTCTATCCCATCGAATGAGGCCCAGCTCTGGTATCGCTCCTAATATGTGCGGAATTCATAATAATTCATTAAACCATCATCTCCGCTACTATATCATGTTGGGGATATCAACACACCACAAAGACCTTTCTAGAATGACAGAGACAGGGGGGGGCTGGATCATATTCCTGCCACCCTACACCCCCTACCTCAGCCCCCAGCCCCTACCTCAGCCCCTAGCCCCTGCCTCAGCCCCCAGCCCCTACCTCAGCCCCCAGCCCCTGCCCCTCCCATCCCTTCCATCCAAACAGACCAAAAGACCTGCATTATTTATCTGTCACTCTGTTACTATTTGGAAATGTGTGGAATCTGAAACCACAACGCTCTAGGTTTCATCTCAGTGAATGGGAGAGAGCGAGTCCAGGCACCGTTCCAGGCCAAACCTGATGTCCTGAGCACCGTGGATGAAACCGAGTACAGTGCGAAGGTTACAACGTTGTTTGCGATGTCGCGTTACATCAAAACCGTGGCGCAATCGTTTAGAAGCGACGGAGACGAGCGCGGTACGCAGGCCAACGCGGAAAGGCGAAAGGAAAGGATCGACAAACGAATTAACGAGAGAATGCGAGAGGAGCGATCGAAGTCGACGGAAGACGTAGACTTTGTACTACGATCTCAACGCGTCTACATGCTGTTAAGGGTCGACATGGGTCGGTCTGGTTAGTTACCGAGGCCTGTTGATTACTGAGCCAGTTTTGACTAAAACAACTTCCTAATTGGAAATCAGTCTCTGTCCCTTCCTCTCTGTGTCCTCCTCTCTTCGCCTTCTCCTCCTCCTCATCTTGTTCTCTCCCAAGGTCGGCAGGTCAACTTCATTTGATCGCGCGTCACTCCAGATTAGAATCAGGGCTTTTGTGCAATGTCATATTTCATTATGGGTTTGCCTCATCTTGCAGGTCACGGGGTCACCCTTATTTGATTGGATGACAGAAATGATATAATTTGTGTTTAACCCTGGGCTGAATGGGCTCTGAGTGGTGTACAAATGCATTTTGCAGAGATAGGGCGGCCCTTTGCAGCAGTGGCTAATCTGAAGTGGCATTCCACAGAGTTGAATGGAGCCAAAGCTTTCGCAAAACATGGAGGGGTTACACAGGGGTTTATCAAATAATAAACATAAGTCTCTGTTCTCTCTCCCTCCCTCTCTCCCTCCCCCCCCCTCTCTCTCTCTCTGTTCTCTTCTCGTTTATTCTCTCTCTCATTCTCTCTAATGTTAGCGGGCTCTGAGAGCGAAGAGACAGTCACTCACGGGTCATTATCGGTGCACACTGAGGCGGAACCAAAACGGAGTTGAAACGATTCCCACAGACACTGACTGGAGCAGCCGACGACAGAGCGCCATTAACATAGATGGGAAACTGGGAACATTTTGTGGACTGTATCCTGTTTATATATGTTTGGGTGTGCTGGGGAAGAGGGGAGGGGAAGGGTGGAGGGGGGGTAAACAACAACAGATGCTAGCTCGTAGCATGTAAATAGATGGTGTATTTTAACAGGCCTGGTTCAACGTTGGCCTGGGGGGAGGAGATGCAGGGAAAGGAAATCCCCCCTCTTCTCCCCCGCCCTGTCAGCTGAAGGGTGGTGATCGGGGATGACACCGGGGGACAGTATGCGGTGTGAAAGGACGGCGAACGGCGGTCCCTGTGGTGACGCACACGCAACAGACGGCAGAGAATGGGATCCGATGCTTCTGTGGCATCCAATCTGGCCCTCTGGATAGATGGGAGAAGGAGAGGGGGGAGGGGGGGGGAGGAATGAGGGGGAGGGTGGGAGGGGAGGAGGGAGGAAGTTGGTGGGGATGGGGGGGGGGGGGGGGTTGGAATACAAATTCTCCATTTCAAATGAGAACCATAATCAAACTTATTGCCTGACAGGAGGAATCAAGGTTCCCAGCATTGCGCTGCCAGATGTATTACTCCTACAGTCGCCCCTGTCTCTTCCTATAGAGAGCAGCCATCTAACCCCAGAAGAAGAAACCTATTCTGTGGAACTTTATTCATTGGAGGCTTGTCTGTTCAGTTTAACAGGAGGAGCTCCACATGCGCTCCATCCACCGCCGTCGCCACGCAGCCCGTCGACGGGCAGAAGGCGGCGTGAGACCTGCATCGCTCCTGAATCCCAGTCCTCCGTCGTTAGTGAGCACCAGTATCCTACCGCTCATTGTTACTTTGTTACCATTTGTCGTTGTGAGGGACAACGGGCGCCATGGTGTTGGAATGCAAAAAGTCGTTAACGACGGAAAAGAGAGAAGACCCGTGTCTGGACTAAACAGTCGTGGAAAAGGTCCAATAAGAGTCTGATGGGATCTTTTGTGATCCGCACATTCAAAAAAAAGAACTGCGCTGGGACGGGACCCATCCTAACAAGCTCGTATTGTGCTGGAAATGCTTAGGATCCTGTCACTAGCATGTCGGTGCGGAAGAGCGGTCGGTGCGTCCGTGTGTGTGTAAGGAGTTCTTGTGTGCGCGCGTGCCATGGCACATGCATGCATGCCCTGATAGGCCCAGCCTGCGTGGGTCCAGTGTGCTTTTTGTGCACTTTCGTGCCATTGTTTGCTTTAATGGACAATAGCGTACAGTTAGCATGCGGCCTCCCTATCCTACGGCCGAGTCAATGAGGCTGTGAATCGGTGACTGGCACAGCTGGTGAGGACTGGTGGCCAGCGTGTGGCCCTCCTGCCCCCTGGTGCCATTGTTTCTGAGGGGGAGGAGGGAGGGGGGGAGGCGGAGGGGTCGGTGCTCCACAGTGAATGCGTCCGACTTCAACCTGGCGGGGCTCCGGGGGGGGGTGTGCTCTCTCACAAGGCAAACAGGCTCTTCACCACGTAGCCTCACCGGGACGCGAGTCTCCAATCTCCTCGCGCGCGTTGCTCTGCCAATCACAGGCCACGGTAAAAAAAAAGGTCGAAAAGAAATGCAGCGGAAACATTTGGGAAAGGGGATCAACCAAATGGGATCCCCGCATCTTGGCTCTCTTCAGTCTAAGAGGCTGCTAAAAAGACAGGCTGATTTTAGTGTCCTGAGGTACAAAATCCTACGATTGAAACACTCCTTTGAAAAACCTGTGATGGGAGAAAAGGTAAATAGAGCAGAATAGAATGACAGTTTTGAAATTTCACACGTTGCCGTGTGTAGGGAATATGACCTGAAGACTTTGTGAGTGCTTGTTTAGTTTCTCCAAGTGAGAGCTGTTTGAGTGGAAGGCCTACAAAAACACATTAGGACAGCCATTAGATTCATTTGATCACCTACGGCAACAGGGTGACAGACAGCTTGGCAAGGCAAGGCCCTTGCACAAATATACAGCTGTGCATTTTTTTTAAAGTCTTTTTGACAGTGCTATGTCAGGAAAGTATTCCAAACAGAAAGCTGTTATTGGGCAAGGGAGGGGGAAAAGGAGAAGGAGAGAGGAGAGAGATTTCAAATTACTGTAAAAAGGCCACAGGGAGCCAAGCTTTCTGCTGCAGCAACAAATATGCCTGCACATCTTTTCACTTTGTCTCCAGCCTCTGCTTCGTCAGCGAACGGCTATAGAAATATTTTGGCAGGGCGCTCTTTGTTTTCATTTTCACAAAAGATGGTGGAGGGAGGGGTGGGAGGGGGTGGGGGGCGGGGGTGGTGGTGTGGTGGTGGTGGTAATGGGGGGGGGTGGTGAGCCGCGATCTCTCCCCGTTGCCAATCTAAACAGCGGGAGGAAGCTGTAAATCAAACTAATGCGGCAGTGTGTAATTCAGACCAGCAGGGTCGGCAGGACCCAGAGCGGCAGGACCCAGAGCGGCGGGAGTTTACAAAACGCCGCCGAGCGGCTTTAATCAGCACAACGATCCGATGATACTGTCTACCCCAATCACTGGGCTTCCTGTCAGTCACACACCGCTGAACTTCGCCAATCAGCCTCTCCGAGGAAAGACAAGGGCCGGCTAAGATTGGGTCGGGGCTGAGGAGCGAGTTACTCATCTCATCTGGGGAGGCAAGCGGAGCACCTCTGGGTTGCATCTACAGGGATGAGGTGATAGATATGTCAGGAATTTGACACCCCATTCAGAAAAAAAACAAGTCGTACAATGTCCTATTAGAAACATGTGGAGCGAGTGCTGGAGGGCTGGTGTTCCGTTGATTTGTCCTAACCTTGTCAGATTTTACGACCGCAGCGCAAAATGAATGCGCTAATTAACCCTAGCCCCAATCCTAGCCCTAATCCTTGCCCTAATCCTAGCCCTAATCCAAACCCTAAGCCTGTGAATGAACATAAATAGGTAATACATTTCCTCACATAAAGGTATCCATGACAAAAACGACATGGACGAGTGCATGAGCAGCAAGCCCTGGTTGGACAGTGTGACAGGAGAGACAAAATATCAGGACACCGGCCGAAGTATGCAGTCCTCTCTACTGGAAGGCTTGTTCGATGGGAGGGGATGGAAGCGACATGTGGGCTACTAAAATAAGAACAAAAATGTATAAAATAACAGAAGCAAAAATAAAAAAAAAACAAAAACAAAAAAAAAAAAAAAAAAAAAAAAAAAAAAAAAAAAAATACCAATTCAAGCCACCTGCTACGCACCTCTCTATACACAAACAAATCAACCTGAGTGTTAACTGAACAGCATTAGAGTGAGGTAACGCCTCATCACCGAACGCTAAAAAGCTTTACTTTGAGCTAATGCTTTATTCATTCATTGCTTCACATACTATACCTATTACTTTTATGCCAATGTCCGACATTAAATTATTATATCTAATACTCTTAATCCTGGATCCGTTCATTTCCCCTCCAGCACTCCGGCCATAATTATAATGATAGAAACTCAGGTATTAAGAAAGGAACGACAATATTCAATATCAAGATCATGCGGAGATTACACATGGGGTTTAATCAAAATAAATTGAAGCGTTGAGATACTCAGATGTTAACTGGTTCTAACTCTTGAGAGGTCTCCATTCGGTAAACCATCAGTAGAGGTTTCTACCCCTCCTACTTAAACCATCCACGCCTGTCGAATCTCGAGGCATCCCGTCTGCTCCCCCCCTCTCCTCTCTCTCTGTTCTCTTCTCGTTTATTCTCTCTCTCATTCTCTCAATGTTAGACATCGGGGCTACTTGAGAGCCGAAAAGACAGTCACTCACGGGTCATTATCGGTGCACACTGAGGCGGAACCAAAACGGAGTTGAAACGATTCCCACAGACACTGACTGGAGCAGCCGACGACAGAGCGCCATTAACATAGATGGGAAACTGGGAACATTTTGTGGACTGTATCCTGTTTATATATGTTTGGGTGTGCTGGGGAAGAGGGGAGGGGAAGGTGGGATGATGGTGGGTAAAACAACAACAGATGCTAGCTCGTAGCATGTAAATAGATGGTGTATTTAACAGGCCTGCGTTCACGTCTGGCTGAGGGGAGGACGATGCAGAGGAAAGGAACTCCCCCCCCCCCCCAACTGCCTTCTCCCCCCCCCGCCACATCCTGAAGGGGTGGTGATGGGGAGACACCGGGAACAGTCTGCGGTGTGAGGAGGCGAACGGCGGTCCTCTTGGCTGACGCAACAAGCCAACAGAACGGCAGAGAAATGGCGGATCCCCGATCGCCACTTCTGTGGCACCCCACTCTGCTCCTCTGGACTGAAGGGAGAAGGAGAGGGGGGAGGACTGGGGGGAGGAATGCAGGGGGGGTGGGAGGGGAGGAGGAGAGGAAAGGTTTGTGGGGCGATGGGTGGCCGGCAGGGGTTGGGGGAGGTGTGAGGGGTTGGCATACAAATTCTCCATTTCAAATGAGAACCATAATCAAACTTATTGCCTGACAGGAGGAATCAAGGTTCCCAGCATTGCGCTGCCAGATGTATTACTCCTACAGTCGCCCCTGTCTCTTCCTATAGAGAGCAGCCATCTAACCCCAGAAGAAGAAACCTATTCTGTGGAACTTTATTCATTGGAGGCTTGTCTGTTCAGTTTAACAGGAGGAGCTCCACATGCGCTCCATCCACCGCCGTCACCACGCAGCCCGTCGACGGGCAGAAGGCGGCGTGAGACCCGCATCGCTCCTGAATCCCAGTCCTCCGTCGTTAGTGAGCACCAGTATCCTACCGCTCATTGTTACTTTGTTACCATTTGTCGTTGTGAGGGACAACGGGCGCCATGGTGTTGGAATGCAAAAAGTCGTTAACGACGGAAAAGAGAGAAGACCCGTGTCTGGACTAAACAGTCGTGGAAAAGGTCCAATAAGAGTCTGATGGGATCTTTTGTGATCCGCACATTCAAAAAAAAGAACTGCGCTGGGACGGGACGCATCCTAACAAGCTCGTATTGTGCTGGAAATGCTTGGGATCCTGTCACTAGCATGTCGGCGCGGAGAGCGTGTGCGCCCGTGTGTGTGTAAGGAGTTCTTGTGTGCGCGCGTGCCATGGCACATGCATACATGCCCTGATAGGCCCAGCCTGCGTGGGTCCAGTGTGCTTTTTGTGCACTTTCGTGCCATTGTTTGCTTTAATGGGACAATAGCGTACAGTTAGCATGCGGCCTCCCTACCCTACGGCCGAGTCAATGAGGCTGTGAATCGGTGACTGGCACAGCTGGTGAGGACTGGTGGCCAGCGTGTGGCCCTCCTGCCCCCTGGTGCCATTGTTTCTGAGGGGGAGGAGGGAGGGGGGGCAGGGCGGAGGAGGCTCGGTGCTCCACAGTGAATGAGCCACTTCATCCCTGGCCCGGGGCCTCCGGGGGGGGGCCTTCTCTCCACAAGGGCCACAACAGAGCTCTTCACCACGTAGCCTCACCGGGACGCGAGTCTCCAATCTCCTCGCGCGCGTTGCTCTGCCAATCACAGGCCACGGTAAAAAAAAAGGTCGAAAAGAAATGCAGCGGAAACATTTGGGAAAGGGGATCAACCAAATGGGATCCCCGCATCTTGGCTCTCTTCAGTCTAAGAGGCTGCTAAAAAGACAGGCTGATTTTAGTGTCCTGAGGTACAAAATCCTACGATTGAAACACTCCTTTGAAAAACCTGTGATGGGAGAAAAGGTAAATAGAGCAGAATAGAATGACAGTTTTGAAATTTCACACGTTGCCGTGTGTAGGGAATATGACCTGAAGACTTTGTGAGTGCTTGTTTAGTTTCTCCAAGTGAGAGCTGTTTGAGTGGAAGGCCTACAAAAACACATTAGGACAGCCATTAGATTCATTTGATCACCTACGGCAACAGGGTGACAGACAGCTTGGCAAGGCAAGGCCCTTGCACAAATATACAGCTGTGCATTTTTTTAAAAGTCTTTTTGACAGTGCTATGTCAGGAATATGTTATTTTGACCCGCAACAAAAGCCTGTTATTTCGGGTCAACGGGAGGGGGAAAAGGGAGAGGAGAGAGAGAGAGGACTGAAAAGATTAACAGTATTTCAAAATAATGAGAGGCGTGGTGATAAAAAGGAACGCCACAGGGGAGCAACGAAGCTTTTTTTTCTTGGGCTAGCAGCTAAAATAGCCACACAGAAACAACGATATAGGGAGGTGCCTGCATTTACATCTTTTATACACACGTGTATTCGACGTTGCCCTTCGCTATACTCGTCAGCGAACGGCTATCAGATAGAAAAATATTTTTTTGGCAGGGCGCTCTTTGGACTTATTTCACAATATTTCAACAAAAAAGATGGCGTAAGGAGGGGAAGTACGTGGTGGTGGAGGGGGGTGGGGAGCGGCGTTAGTGGTGGTGTATTGACAAGTGCGATGGTTAGGTGGGTGGTATGGGGGGGAAGGGGGTGTGTTTGAGCCTTAACCCAATAGGCGTGGTTATTTACACACATCGGGCCACGCCCACTCTGCCCCGGTGCCCAATATTTCTAATTGGACAGGGGCGGGAGGAAGCTGTAAATCAAACTAATGCGGCAGTGTGTAATTCAGACCAGCAGGGTCGGCAGGACCCAGAGCGGCAGGACCCAGAGCGGCGGGAGTTTACAAAACGCCGCCGGTTAGTCTGACAGTTTTTTGGGGCGAGCGGCTGAACTTATATCAAGAACGAACAGGAACGAATCCGAATCGATACTGGTCCTTAACAAAGCCTCATCACGGCGTGGTTAGTTTAATGATGCAGGGCTTCCTGTCATCACACACCGCTGAAAACACTCGCCAATATTTTCAGTTTTCACTTCCTTTGAAATTCCGAAGGAAAGACAAGAGAGCCTGGCTAAGATTGGGTACGGTGGCTGAATGGAACGAGTTTACTCATCTCATCTGGGGAGGCAAGCGGAGCACCTCTGGGTTGCATCTACAGGGATGAGGTGATAGATATGTCAGGAATTTGACACCCCATTCAGAAAAAAAACAAGTCGTACAATGTCCTATTAGAAACATGTGGAGCGAGTGCTGGAGGGCTGGTGTTCCGTTGATTTGTCCTAACCTTGTCAGATTTTACGACCGCAGCGCAAAATGAATGCGCTAATTAACCCTAGCCCCAATCCTAGCCCTAATCCTTGCCCTAATCCTAGCCCTAATCCAAACCCTAAGCCTGCGAATGAACATAAATAGGTAATACATTTCCTCACATAAAGGAATCCATGACAAAAACGACATGGATGAGTGCATGAGCAGCAAGCCCTGGTTGGACAGCGTGACAGGCGAGACAAAATATCAGGACACCGGCCGAAGTATGCAGTCCTCTCTACTGGAAGGCTTGTTATGAGATGAAGCACATTATATTTACATTCTTGTGGCTTAACCTCAGTCCAACTGATCTGCTTTTCACAACTCTTTGAAAGCTGGGCGCCTCTAAGCCTAGCCTTCACACCTCTGAGATTTGCACTCCATGAACGCTAGCATGGGCTAGCTGGCGCTAAACTGCAAAAGCAGAAACATGAAGCCGCTAACATTTCTGAGGTAAAACTTGACACAAAAAAACAAACCAAAAAAACGACGTTTCAAACGACAATAGCGCCGGGAGCTTCCTTTTTGTAGATCGATTCAACCGCTCGATGGCGGAGAGCGGTGCGCTCCGCGACGAGCGGACAGAAAATAGGAAAGGCGCTTCGCTTTCTCGGCGGCTTCTTAAACTGACCCTCCCCCCTGGCCGAGCCGCAGCTTTGATGGTGGGTGCCAGCGGGCCGCAAGGTAAGAGGCGGCAGTTTGAAACATGCCTGAGGGTGCTCTGGCGGTAGTACAGTAGCCGACGCTCGGAGACGCAGACCACAGGAACATGGCTGGCAGCTGAGACGCTACAACGGGGCAAATCAATAAAACCTCGTTACGCTAATTGCTAGATCATAATCGGCGCTCCTACTTCAGCTGAATATCCAAGCGGTTCTTCCATTAGGTGAATTATTCCTGGTATGGTCTTTCTCTCTCGCCATCTTTTTCTCTCGCCGGCATGCAGTATTCAGGCCAAACTGTGTTTTTGCAAAAGGACAAACAGTCTTTTTTTTCTGCTTCCGAAACTCACGGAGGAACATATCAAAGAACAAAACGTCAAGTAAGTAAGAGTTTTGTCCTTGTCCTGAAACTACCGTAGCAAAGGCAACATCTGTGAAACGTATTCTTTCCCGTATTCTGTGCGAGGGAGCCTTTAGCTGTGTTCCTCAGGAGAACATTTTGGATCCCCAGAGCTGCCTTTATAGGGGTAACTCTTATCAAGGCTCCCTGACAGCCAGCTGAATACATGCAGGGTCACAACTAAGCCACATCGATCCCTACAGGAGACACTGCAGCTCAACGCTCAATGCCCATTCTTGTGTGGATACAGTGTTGCCACAGTGACCCCCCCCCAGCCCCCCCCACCTCCCGACGGGCAGACAAAGGTCTCGTTGAAACGACGGCCAGAGTCTGATCTTGTCCCCTAATCACTAGCGACTCTGTCTGCTGGACGGAGAAGGGCCGCTCGCCCAGCGACTGGAAATAGAGAGAAACCTCTAACGAGAAGCGGAACGGAGAGGTAGCCTTGAGCGAGGGGTCTGCTTCTGGATATGCTGCGCCGCGTGCAGATGTGCGCCCGACGGAGAGTTAACCGAGGTCACGACCCCGCGCCGGAGAACGGTGGTCCACCTGAGCGATGTGTCCCCCGTGACTCATTGTGTTATCCAGATCCAACCACCTCCACAAGTCGTCTAGATGAACCAGCAGCCAGGGTGGGGGTGAAGCGCAGAGAGAGCAGCCAAACGCTGAGGCAAACACTTTCACATCGTTTGGAGGCGGAACCACTGACCCAAATGCATATCAATGCACTGGTGAGGTATAGTGGAAAGCCCTAAACCCGCCCCCCCAAAAAAAAGTTTGCAAACTAAAAAATGTCAAGTTCCAGACAGAGGGAAAGGGAGATGCTCGATGCGGGGGAGAGATCACCACTGCACCGTGGAGATAGACGAGATTGCACCTCGTCTGTTTCCATGCCGTCGTTGGGCTGTACCACTCCACCCTCCTGTATGCCCCCCCCTATCTCTCCCCACACACAAACACACACACAAACACACACACACAAACACACACATACCAACACACACAGATCAACACACACCCGCTCCCCCTTCAGGCACCCCCTGAGCGTAGCTGTCAGACAGAACAAGAGGCCGAACTTGGTCAAGCGAAGAACAGAGGAAGGCACATGTCAAATATGAGGAGATCTCTGAGTACACAAAGTGGAACACAGCAAAGCCAAGTCCTCGTCCGCCTCCCTTCCCGTCTCTCCTCTTCGCCCTCGCTTCCAACTCCCCTGTTCTCTCTCCCTCTCTCTCTCCCTCCCTCTCTCACTCTCCCTCCCTCCCTCTCTCTCTCCCTCTCACTCTCTCTCTCTTTCCCTCCCTCTCCCTCCCTCTCTCTCTCTCTCTCCCTCTCTCTCTTCCTCTCTCCCTCCCCCTCTCTCTCCCTCTCTCTCCCTCCCTCCCTCTCTCTCTTTCTCGTCGGTTACCTTCTGATGCTGCCGTTTTCCGCGAACGACGCGGCGAAGAGCGGGAAAACGGAGGAAGGAGGAACGGCCCGATAGGAAGCCGCAGCGACGGGGTCTGTTCTCGTAATTGCAATTGACAAGGATGAATGCTTCTCCTCACCGAAACTCAACAAATCCCCCCCAAGCTTAAAGCGAGCCATATGGCAGCCCCATGTGTTGAGACCCAGCTGTAGCGCTCTGTCTTCGCTGCGGCTCGGTCCTTCAGCACAACCCTGGCTCGCTCGCGCTCCATTTGAAATCAACACCCACTCGAAACATCGCGTTGTTTTACGTGTTTGGGGGGGTTTTATCTTGGGGGGGGGGTCGTGACGTCACACCGCATCATGGGTGCGGCGAGCGGCAGGCTAAATCACTGGCTAGCTCTCTAGCTCGATGGGATCCACGGTGAGGGGAGACGCCCACATCCGAGCGCGGATGTGTGGCCCGCTGTGGCTGCCACCATGGCTGCTGGAGCACCAGTTTATAGACGGGGGGGAGGGAGAGAGGGAGAGAGAAGCACCACGTGCTGGACTGAGAGACTCACCTGGTTTGGGGAGAGGAACTCCTGGTTGTTTTCATTCATGTACATGTTGTCACCATCAAACTGGAGGGGAGGGAAGGAATTGAAGGGGGAGGAAGGAAGAGAGAAGGCATAATTTAATGATGTACGTCACAGCGTGCACCCGGAGGCTGTCCCCGACCCCCCTCCCCTGTCCGGTCCCCTGTCCTCCATGACCTCGAGGCCGCTCTGCTTGGATTCGAGCTATTAACAGTTCATTCACGGAGGAGCTGTATAGAATTAGAGCGCCATACGCCTGGTGTAACGTACAGCACTCGCCTGACTTACGAGCCGCACGCCCAACAGTTGCCTGTAAATGTCTGTGGGGTGTGTAGTTGAGTGGGTGGTGTTGGTTGTGGGGGGGAGGGGGGACGGGGTGTTTGTGTGTGGTGTGGAGATGTGTGTGTCATCGGCCCTGCGAGTCACGAGAGGTGATAAAGAGGATGGATATGCCGGAGTGATAATAGCACAGCGTCGTGACAAGCGATACACGAAGAAACAAGGGGTCAGACCACCAGCCAGCCAGCTACAGAGCAAGAACCTAGCCTAGGAGGCCTGATCCTGGCCTGGTAGGCCAGGCCAGCCGGACGTCTTCAAGCCGGCTGGCCTGGCCTGGCCGCGTAGCCGACCACCAAAACCTGGGGTTGGCGGACTGCCATTGCCAAACCTGCAGCCTGCCTGCCTCCAGCCAGTCAGCCAAACCTGCAGCCTGCCTGCCTCCAGCCAGTCAGCCAAACCTGCAGCCTGCCTGCCTCCAGCCAGCAAGTCAACATTCTAGCCAGCAAGCCAGCCATACGGAGAGCAATAGGGCAGAACAGCCTTCAGCACTTTCACACCCAGCCAGAGGAAACCTCCGAGACACCAGGAGAACCCTCAGCCTCATGGCTGATGGGGGGAAGGGAGGAAGGGAGGGAGGGGAGTGTATGTGGGGGGAAGGGAACGCCTTGGGCTTGGGCAGAAGTGCGCCCCTGAGCTAATGGGGGGCAACGAGAGGTGAGAAGAGGGGGAGGGAGTCGAGAGAGAGGGGTAGGAAAGCAAGGGACTGTGATTTCGTAAGGGGGATGCCGGGCAGGGGGGGGGGAGGGCTGCAGAGACCCTAAGTAGGAAAGGAGGGAGGAGGGAGGGGAGGGGGGGGGGTGCGGGCACAGTGTCAGCAGCACAGCAGCAGCGCTGGTGGTACTAGCAGCGGTTGTTCTTGTGGTAGCGGTGATTAACACCGGGGTCAGAGCCAGGGGCCGCAGCTTGGAGCGCCACACGAGCCGGCTCTCTCCGTCTGGCTCCCACTGGTTGGCAACTCGTTTAGGAAGGGATCAGCCAATAGGGCTGGCAGATTGATTTCTAATACAGTTACAGTCAGGACTTGCTGCCTGAGGGGCAGGTCGTGACATATTTCCTGCCGTTGTCGTGCTTTACGTTCAGAGTTTTTCCCGTTTTCCACCAGAGTCCATCGACTAAAGTCTGTTTTCCGTGTTCTACCTGACGGCACACCGAAGGAATGCTCTCGCTCTTTAGTCGGAGATGTTCAGTGCCACGCAGGTAACTCACTGTCAGAGAAGAACTATCTCAACCCACGCTAGCGAAAGGAAATAATAGACAATCACTAGAATTAGTCTATTTGTTAGCCTACTCCTCATCCTATCCTTATGAACGTCATGCTTTCAGCATAATGATTTCTCCCTGATGGTTCCATTAGCATGTGGGAACGATCATTGGTTTGCACACTGCAAGTCAAATGAAATCCATTTCTTCCGTAACGCGGAGATGGAGAGGCGATGAGTGCTTTTAGTTCTTTATCAGGGCGGCAAATGAGGTGGAATCCCTGCCATGGATAGTTGTGTTTCTAGTCCTGTATGTCTTCAAGAGCAGACTGAAGCCAGAGGGGGTTTAATGAACAATGACAGCTGTAGTTCTGCCACAAGAGATCATCTGGATGAAGGAAAATATATTCTGCAATAAATACATGTATTTTCAAACTGGGATTCTTTTTCCAAGAGTTTTTCCAATTAAACGGCAACCTGTAGATTTCGATTACCTCTTTTCTGAGTCCAGTTTTTCCCCCCGTTCATGTATGCCATGTGCGCTTCATCTAGCCGGGTATAATCAGATGAATTATAACCAGGGATATATTGGACAGGAGCGGTTTGTTGTTGCAGACTTTGCGGTCATTAATCATACCCATACTGTGTGTGTGTGACAGAGAGAGAGAGAGAGAGACAGATAAACCTTGGTTGGGATGGGGGGGAGGGGGGAGGGGGCTTGTTCAAACAACTGATACACATTTGACACCACCAAACCACTTCAGTTTGCAGAGCTGCAAAACACATAGAGGGAGGACTATAAATAGCATGTGTTTGTGTGAGCCACTGTCAGTTTGACGAAGGAAGTACACACCAACTTTGAGGTTATGGAACAAGTGTTGAGCGAACGCACTGGCGTATCAGGCTGCTCCCTGCTGCAAAGCGAGCGCTCCCGTGCCATAACCGGATCGTAAGATGGCATACATGTTCTCTGTCAGGGATAGGGCTGGCCCTGCTAACAAGATGGCCGCTTGCCCATGTGGTCTCTTTTTTTCAGTCATCCAATGGATACATGTTCCTGCGATCCCGTATGTTTTCGATTTAGGCACACTGGGTGGAGAGGCGAGAGAGAGAGCAAGAGAGAGAGAGAGAGAGGGGGGGAGACAGACAGAGAGAGAGTGAGAAAGAGAGAGAGAGAGAGAGAGAGAGAGGAAGAAAGGGAGAGAGAGAGAGGGAGAGAGGGAGAGAGGGAGAGAGAGAGGGAGAGAGACAGAAAAAATAAATGAGGAGGACCTAACTCTCTCCTTCTGCTTTCCTCCTTCACTCCAGAATCTACCTCGTTTCCCACATGGCCGTGACTAATGGCACGTCAGTCAAAAGGACAGATGAGAACAGGCAGTAGTCAAAATACCTGCGTCAGGACTGTGGTCAGTTAAGCATTCACAGGCGGCCAGACAGCTCAGTGCTGCGACATACAGGAGATGTTTGGTTGTAACGAAGCAGATACAGATCGCCTTCGTGGGTTCTGTACAGTACGTTTGCTCTTGTGCAGGTGTGCGCATGTGCATGTGCATGTGCATGTGCGTGTGCATGTGCATGTGCATGTGCGGCATGCCTGCGTACGTCTGTCTGGCTTTCTGTGTGGGTCTGTCCAAATGTGTGTGCGTGTGCACTATCCCACAATGCTAAGTCAGACTCACAAAGATCAAAGCAAACCGACCATATTTGTACATCCCAACAGACATGCTCAAACGCATCTGTCCTGGCCAGTTAGGGACCGGGGGCCAGCTAGGGACCGGGGGCCAGTAAGGGGCCGGGGGCCAGTTAGGGATGGTCTGATCTCCACCGCCTACGACACACAGCAACACTGAGGCTAAGTCTGATCATTCCTCACTCTCCAAACTGAAGGGAAAAAAGGTGGAGCTGCAGTCTATGATTACAGATATTTATATCGAACACGAGTGAGAGACAGAGTGAGTGCTGACAGAGGGACAGACTCAGAGAGGGAGAGAGGGAAGGGGAGAGAGAGAGAGGGAGAGAGAGGGCAGGGGACAGAGAGAGGGAGGGAAGGGGAGAAAGAGAGAGAGACAGAGGGAGAGAGGACAGGGGAGAGAGGGGGGGAGAGGGATGGGGAGAGAGAGAGCAAAGGAAGGGGAGAAAGAGAGAGAGAGAGAGAGAGGGGGATAGAGGGATGGGAAGAGAGAGGTAGAGAGAGAGAGGGACGGGGAGAGAGACATAGAGAAGGAGAGAGCAGAAAAGGGAAAAAGCAGAGGGCAGAGGAGAAGGAAGAATGAGACAAAAGCGAGTGCTGTGAGATTGTATGAAATAACACATTAAGCAGGAGGATGTGTTTAACCATGCAGATGAGAGGATACAGAGAAATGTTCCTGCTACAGCTCTCATATAGCGAGCTTAATTGCGTCTATCATTGCAGCGATATGGCATTTCATTCTACTATCTTGTCAATCCTATGCGAGGGTCGAGGTCACTGCTCAAATGACAGCTCAACATAATATGAGGAATTCTAAAAAAGACACGCCAAAATAGCGCCATTTCTGCTTTCATGTAAGAATGTAAAAATAAGGGGGTCTAGCTGCGGCGTGGTCAGGAAGTAAGCTGAGTTCAAACGCTCCACAAGCTCAGAGCGCACGTCGCCGACCTTTGACCTCACAGTAGACCAGGGTAGGTGTGGAGTTACAGATGGGCGCACAATCACGCCATTGTGCCTCTCCAAACACAATGAAAACAAAACTGACATGGCGTCCACGGTCAGTCAACTCTCCCATCTCCTTCCCCTTGGCAGTAAACACAGCTCAGGAGAAAAAAAATCAAATAAAATATAACATTAAAAAAACACACCCGTGTTCCCCTCTCTCCGCCCAGATGGCACACATGGAACACGTAAAACCGTATTAAAAGTGAACCTTTTAACATTCACATTCCGGATTCAATTTGACATATTTGAAGGGGGGGAGGTTCATTTTTTTCTCTCCAAATAGCAGCTTTTTTTTTTTTGGTCACGAAACACGAGCGAAGCCATCCGATGTCGTGGCACGTGTACTGGAACAAGACGTTCGCATGTTTACAGAAGGTCAACTTCAGCCTGGGCTTCCATTAAAGCTTTTGAAAGCTGCATCGTATCATAGAATTGCACAATGGGGGTCTTTCATGGCCGGTCCCCAAGGGAACTGAGAAAGGAACCTCACTTTACAGGACGAGTCGAGCGATTCCGAAATAGCCAAACAGAATTTTAGTGGCTCCTTCAAACCCAGCTCAAAGAGCCATGTCCCCAAAGTCACAGTGAGGAACATCTGAGAGGGAAGGTAAGGTGACAGTGAAGACACCTGCTCTCTCCTCAAAACCAGATCCCCTGCGGGCCAGAAACATCTCGCGAAAAGAACCCTGAGGTTTCCAACTCTGGAAAAAAGCAAAGAGGTTCCCTAAGGCGTCCTTCGTCGGGTGGCGTCCTGAATCCATCCAACCGATTGGCTCAAGTTCGAACTCGACTCACCCACTCGCCATCATCGAAATCAGTTCCCCAAAGCACTTATGGGGCTACACGTGTTTACCGTGATCCGCTTCCTCCCTGCGTCTCTCCCTCGTCTCCTCCTACCTCCTTCCTAGGCTCACCGTGTATTTACATAGAAATGTGTTCCTCCGGCTGTTACTCCCTCCATCAATCGGATCCTTATAATAATTCCACGTTCATTCACCATTCGCAGCCATGCAAACTGCTCCTCCAGTCGTCGCTGGCATTCACACAGCATTTTCTATTACCAATCTAATTGCACATTCCACTCTGACAAGAGCTCATTAAGCCTTAATTATACACATGTTGTTTTCTACAAACATCTCCATTTGGGTCTCTCTGCCTCGTAATTGTTCAGCGGGGACGACCGGTTGAGATTTCACAGACTGCGCAGTGTACGAGAGAGGGAGAGATGGAGAGGGAAGAGCGAAAAAGAGAGCGAGCGAGAGAGCAGTAGGGAGAGAGATTGAGGTAGAGAATGAGAGACAGAGAGAGAGAGAGAGAGAGAGAGAGAGAGAGAGAGAGAGAGAGAGAGAGAAGGGAGAGTGAAGAGTGCGGGAGGGGGGCAGCCTGGAAGTAGGTCATGTCTCACCATAAACAAGGCACAGTTTCTAAAATAATATATCCATCCAGTGGAAGTAATGCCTAACAAGTGAGCGAATGTGGAGCTCATGTAATATTTACAGAGCACTAATAGATAGACGGCAGGTCTTTTTCTGAACCTCCTTTCCAAAAGCCAGGGGTTTCATTCTCCCCTTTTTTCTCTCTCTCTCGTCCCTTTTTTCCTTGTCATTTGAATTTCAGAGAAAGCCGACTACATTAATACATCTGGGAGGGGGGAGGTGTTGAGACTCTCGCTCCCTCCCTCCCCCTCCCTCTCCTTCCCCCTCTCATTTACCCTTATCCTCTCCCCCCCTCTCTCCCCCTTTCTACCCTCTCGCTCTCTCTCTCCTCTCAGTTTTTTGGGCTGTGATGTTTTTTCACACGTTTGTTACATTCAGTGATGGAAAATGGGCCTTAATCCAGAGCCTTTGAGGCGAGAGCGATGATATTACTAAGTAGAGCTATGCTAAAAGGCTTCTTTAAATTCCAGATGGTGCTGTAAGGTCACCGAACACTTGTTTGGGCGTTGGGCCCAGCAGAGTAGGGCCCAGTGGTCAGGACTGGCTACAGACACTGTTCTTGGCTCAGATGCCAGCAAATGCTCCTGTTTCTTTCCTACTTGAGGGTAATGCGAATTGGAAATGCCATTGCATGCGAGGCTGTTTCAGCGTTGTTGGAAGAGTGAGAGGACTGCGCTGCACCAGACGCATCGTATTTCCGATCAATGTTCTGGCCCCGCCTGGTTCCTCCACGCCGGCAGAGTTTGATCAGTCTGTTTTCTCTAACAAAGGTCTATTATGAGGGGGCCGAACATTTAGCAAAGCGGTTCGTTACCGTCACCAGGTTTGCCTACCTCCGACAAGCCCCAAACAGCACTCTGGGTAATCCTAACCAGCCATAGCTGACTCATCCTCTTCAAAATGGTCCATGGACCAACAGAACCGCGAGGCGAGGACACCTTTTAACTCGCAATTCAATTATTCCCGTGATCCTGACACATTGTTACTATTCGCATGCGGTGAAATAATGGAATGTTTTCACGATTCCGTTCTATCCGGAGCTAGTTAGTCTAGTGTGTTTGCGTGTTTGGATGGGTGCTTGGCACCGTTCCATTCTTAGCACAATTACAGTGCTGTGTACACTCTTCCACGCCACTATCAAACGCTGCTATCTGAGCAGGAGGATATGCAAACATGACTTATTAAGCCAAAAAACATCTGCTTATTACGGCACCGAAATACATCTAGACAACGTTCATTCCTGAGGACCTCTGTAGGCTCACCAGAACAGAGAGTGTGTGTGTCGCCTTTCTTCCTCGCTGGCTTAACAGGCAGACTCTTAGATATGCGCTACAGAATAGCGCTCATGCAATATTAATATCACACCAAAAAAATTTGCAGTCGGAGCCCACTCCATCTCTCACTCACTACATAATTGACTATGCAAGCCCCCAAATCATCCAGGAAGGAGATGGTGAGAGACAGACAGAGAGAGAGAGAGGGAGAGACAGACAGACAGACAGACAGACAGACAGAGAGAGAGAGAGAGAGAGAGAGAAAGACAGAGAGAGAGAGACAGAGAGAGAGACAGAGAGAGAGACAGAGAGAGAGAAACAGAGAGAGTGAGACAGAGAAACAGAGAGAGAGAGATACAGAGAGAGAGAGAGAGAGACAGACAGAGAGATACACAGAGAGAGATACAGAGAGATACAGAGATAGAGAGATACAGAGAGAGATACAGAGACAGAGAGAGAGAGATGGAGAGAGAGACAGAGAAACAGAGAGAGAGAGATACAGAGAGAGAGAGACAGAGAGAGAGAAACAGAGAGAGTGAGACAGAGAAACAGAGAGAGAGAGATACAGAGAGAGGGATACAGAGAGAGATACAGAGACAGAGAGAGAGAGAAAGAGAGAGAGCGAGAGATGGAGAGAGAGACAGAGAAACAGAGAGAGACAGAGAGAGAGAAACAGAGAGAGTGAGACAGAGAAACAGAGAGAGAGATACAGAGAGAGAGATACACAGAGAGAGAGAGATACAGAGAGAGAAACATAGAGAGAGAGAGAAATAGAGAAATTACAGAGAGAGAGAGACAGAGAGAGATACAGAGAGAGAGACAGAGAGAGAGAGAGGGAGAGATACAGAGAGAGAGATACAGAGACAGAGAGAGAGAGAGAGAGAGAGAGGGAGAGGGAGCGAGAGGGAGAGATACAGAGAGAGAAATAGAGAGACAGTTGAACAGACTCCTGAAAAGACCTGTCATCCCCGTAGGAGACACAGTGCCTTTACCCTGCATCTCATGTCAGGAGTGAAGGAGCAGAGAAAACAACAACAACAACCATAACCTGGGTAGTGGATAAGTAATGTAGACCCCCTAGAGGCTTCAACAATAGGACAAGTGCTGTGCACCTGGTGCCTTGTTTCAGATGTCGGGGAGAGGTACAGAGGAGAGGCCGTGTCAATTCGCGCTTGGCTCAGCAGGCCACGTAGTGTTCATTACAATAACAAGCATGTGTCTGATTGCAGTGAGGTCAAGTGAGAGACACGAGGTGGAAGATGGGTCCGGTAGGTGTGGCCTGGGGGCGGGAGAGCTGACTGGGAAATCGTAAGGAGTAGGAGCAGCGATGATCGTTAGGTGACAGGTGAGGTAGGAAATAGCTGGGGATCAGAGGAGACGGAGGAGGGAGTGTTAGGAATAGGAGTGGAGAAGTCGGGGGCGATGTGACGAACCGATTATGACGAGCAGGAAAAATTAATTACAGCTGTCGAGACGTAGAAACCTATGCAGCCGATATAACTTGCTTATTATGTCTCCAAGCAGCGTGTCACTGAAAATATGACAGCGGCGCATGTGCAAGCAATCGTTTCCCTAAAATGGGATGTTTACCAGAGATCCGAGTGCAAAGAAAACGGTCAAATGACTTCATAAAGGTAAACCCCTGAAAAACTGGGGCGTTATCATTGATGTACCAGAGAATGTGACTTCTGGACAAACGAACGGCTTAAATGAGGCTTCTGTTGCCCCCGCGTCCAGGATGAGGTCACGTTGTGAGCACGCTGATCAACCTAATGTGAACGACACCAACAAGAGTTCCCCCCCCTCACCCCTCCCCACAGGCAGACTATAAACCGAGCTGGCAGTGAAGTGCAGAACGAAGTGGGGAGGGGAGA
>BROE01000020.1:5069626-5103572 GCA_036571765.1 Plecoglossus altivelis
GATTGAACTGAGAAGTTAAGGAGATGGGACGGGGTGGCGGAACGGGGGTAGGGGGGGAGGGGAGGAGAGGGTGGGGGACGGGCGGAGATACAAGCCATACCCAAAGAAAGAGAAGTAAACAGAACATCACGTTATAGAACCATGAAAACTATCATGATGAATAGATAAAAGATGGTGGAGAAGGAAGTGGAGGGAGGAGTTTGTGTGCGTGCGTTATGTGTGCGTTGGGGGGGGTGCATATTTGAATGCACATTGATGCTCCTTTCAGCACCACACCTGATAAGCGCACATGAAAAAAGAAAGAAAAAAGGATGGTTTCCTCACAGCATGTCAAGTGGTTGTTCAGGATGCAGCTACAGTTTGGCACCGTGGCAACGCATGAAAGTGAAGCAGACAAAGGAATATGCAAGGGCCACGTTGGAAAATAGAATCAACGACACGCCAATTGCGTCAATCATCTTTTTTTCTCCCCTTCCTGCACATTTTACTGGAATAAATCCAGTTGGTAATAAAAGTCAATGGGAATACGATGGAGTTTTAGTCAACATTGAATATGTTTACAGTTATAGATGTTCTTTAACAATACACCTCTTGTCGTTTTTATTTGACTGTACCTGTGTGCGTTGGGGCATGCGCGGATCCAAACAACCTATAGACCATCGATCCGGAGTGCATTTTTATATATTTATAATCTCTCCAGTCTCATGACAAAAATCTCATTCAGATGATTGGTATGTCTGCTCTCCATAGAGCTGCATATAATATTCACTTCAGATAACATACGATTCCTGGCCCTGAAAGCAGATGGGTTTCTTAGAAATGCTTTGCTAGCACTCTTCTACTTGATAAATGATTTAGGACATGTGGTCTGAAACATCAATACAATCTCTATTGTAATTAAAAAAAAGAGGCCCACCAACAATATTACCCTTTTATCATTCAACCCAGAAGCCATAGGAGGAGATAATTCAGAAAAGCACTTGAGCACAGCAAGAGAGCGGAATAAAAGACATATGAAATTAAATTTGCTCTTATCCATTGTCCTCTCCTTTCCGTCCTTCAGCATGTGAATGCATGAAAGCTTGATGAGGTAGATTCTAATTATGATGTTTCCAGCGCAAACCTTAGGTATTCTTCTCCGACGAAACGAGGCAACTATTTTCGGGTGGGGGTGGAGTTGATTCCACAGCACTTTTTTTTGTGTCAAACTCAATGAAGTGTCGGCGTGCGGTTGATCACGAGGTCCCACAGCCAGGGCTGGTACTCAGTCTGGAGGAGGCCACACCAGGGGGGGGGTTTTGGGGGGGGGGGGACCCACCCTACGACAACCTACCTGCTAACCGACGAAACCCCAGGGCTGACTGTCCCTTCCAATACCTCTCGTGGAGACATGGGGGGGAGGGGGGAGGGCGGAGTTGGTTTTGAGGGAGGGGGGTTGGGGGGAGGGGGTTGGGGGGGGGGGTAGAGGGTAGGTCTTACCGCCAGCAGAGGGCAGTCTCTTCCCGTCAGGGTTTGGGCGCATGGGCAGGGAACTGTAAAGTCTGACACCACGATCCGCTGCACTATATCTGCTCTGCTGGGACAGAGAGGGAGAGAGAGGGCGAGAGAGCGGGAGAGAGGGGAGAGAGAGAGGAGGGAGGGAGAGAGGGAGAGAGGGAAGAGAGAGGGAGAGAGAGGGAGAGAGAGGGAGAGAGAGGGAGAGAGAGGTTAGTTGCATCATCTGACACATTACCATCCTCACACAGAGTCTACATATCCATCTTTGAATCACATTTGCATCCAAACCCACAGTGAATGAGGACAAGAGTCACTGACAGCGACCACCTCAACCTCCGGACCGCCCAACCAACTGGCTTCCTGCCACTATCAACCAGAAAAAAAACCTATCAAGCTGGCGTTGGGAAAAGTCCAATGACTCAATGTTAGAAATCATCTTTACTCTCAGACCTTTTCTGTTTGAGGAAGGGGAACAGGGGGGGGAGGATGACAGGTCATTCTAACCTGTTCTCACCAATCTAGGATTAGTACTGAGCTGGGGAGAGGATGAGAAATGAGTTTGTGGTGAGAAATGAGTTTGTGATGGAGCTAGCTGGGCTGAAGGTAATATGTTTGGCCAACATGATGCATACAATTCTCTAACGAGCTGGCTCTCAGATGTAGACTGCTATGGGAGAGAGAAAAACACTATGCAGTGGTCCAGAACAAATATCACATTATCTATCACTCTCTCCAGCTCCCCAGCCCCACCCTCAAACACACACTAGACATACACACACCACACACATACACACAGTCTCACATGCACACAATCTCTCACACATACACAGATTCAAGGGCTAGGTTCCAGATTGCTATGCAGTGAGATATATTTAACTATATTTAACAACCAAGTGAGAAAATCTCTTGACCAATCCGATTCTGTTTCCTGTCAGTCACATGTTAGTGGTAAAAACACACACAGTACCAACTGGAAGATGACTCGATATAAGAACCACTGAGAAAGCAGCTAGCACAAGCCCCCCCCCCCCCCCCACAATGCAACACACCACTATGTGCTGCGCTCCTGTGCAGTGAGTCTCCACAGCGCAAACCAAGACAGACAGTCCATTTCTATCACCGCAGACCTGACTAACAAAACATTCAACTTGTCAAAGTAATGACCTGTAAAGCCTGTCAGAGTACAGCACAGTAAGCGAAGCATGCAGGGAGACTGAGAGGCTTTGATTCCCGGTCCGAGTGGAGAGAAAGCAGAATTCTTTATGTAGATCTGGGTTTATATAACTGTGCAACATAGATGGCGTAGCAAGGGAGTGTTGGTGGTGGTGGTGGTGGTCTGTTCGCAACTCAAAAAATGTTCTCGATGAAGGGGCGCTGACTGATCTCTGCCGCCGTACACTTCTGGTCAGGTATCCTGCTCTGCAAAGTGACCAGAGGTACATCAAGGGTGTCCCTCCCCAGGCAGCCTATATGCTGCGATCGCCGTAGTCGTCTAACCCACACCGTGGAGCTGTGGCATGCCGTCGCTAGCCGTATGCTAGCCAGCTAGCGACAGAGCTAGCTGAGTAGGGTGATATGTACCGGGGCTCCTCCAGAGTGCCAGGCTAATCTAGCCCTGTGGTATGCCATTACGCTGCTAATAACAGCTGTCTACAGGAGGAGGAGGACACAGCCAGGACACAGCCAGGCCGGCCAGCGCTAACTGGCCCTGACAGGCTCATTAGAAGACCTGGCACTGGCCCTGCACAGTGGCCCTATACACTTCGCACATGCGGTGCCTTTTCTCTCTCTCTCTCTCTCTCTCTCTCTCTCTCTCTCTCTCTCTCTCTCTCTCCCTCTTTGTCTCTTTGTCTCTTTCTCGCCCTTCCCCTGTCACTTCCTCATTTCACTTTTCCTTCACTTATGCGAGCATGCATAGACATGCTTGCTCACACACTGGCTAACAACTCTCAATCTCTCTCACTCAGTCTCTCAGTCAGTCACACGCTTGCTCAGTCCCTCGCTCACTCCTTCCCTCACTCATTCACCAGCCCCCCCCCCTCACGCGCTGACTCACTTGCTAGCTCCACAAGCTACAGGAAGCTAGCTAGCACAGTATGTTGACAGACACCATCCCTATAGAACAGCAGTGAGCCGAACAGAACAGAGCAGATCATGGGCTCTAGTGGTTCGGAGCTGAAGGGACTTCCCTCGGCTCACAGACTACAAAGTAAACATGACCCCGTCACTTCATTTAGCATCTGGCCGGGCTCAGCCAATCAGTGTACACAGGCACTCAGTGTTAGAACAAACACAGGGGACCAATGGTGGAGGTTAGGACATGGAACTATAACAATCGGGGGTGGGGGCCACCATTGGGAGTGAGTGGAGCCGCTGTCTGCCATCCTGTTCTGTTGCGTGTGTGAGTCTCTGTACCGTCCTGTGTCTTATCAGCAGTTGTGCTGTATGGTTACAAGAGTGCGTGTGTGTGTGCGTTTGCGTGTCGATGTTGACTTAACACAGCACTGTGCTGTATATAACTTGAGCCTATAGAGCAAACACGCCACTTCATCTTAGCGTTTCTCCAGGAAAGTGACAAGGCTACAGTATGTCGACTTCTGGGATATCACTGGCACTTGCCGTAGCAGGCCTACACTGCCCCGTGTGCAAGGGTATTGTTAGCTGTAATGCTAGCTAGCCGTCGCATGTTATATTATTTACAGAGATCGGGGTTTAATGGAACACATGTGTCTCCAGTGAACATTCTTCCCAGATTAGCAGAAAGGACTACATGCTGTAGGTGGTGCTCCACCAATGACAGGAATGCGAGGGCTTGAATGGCCTATGTAGAAACTCAATCACTCCCTCACTCCTTCACTCACTGGCTTGCTCACTCGCCCGCTTGCTCCTTTACCCCGCCACCAAATCACTCGCTCACTCCCTCACGCAGTCCCTCCCTCGCTCAGTCCCTCCCCCCTTCTCTCTCTCGCTCCCTCCCTTTCTCACTTGCTCCCTCCCTCACTTGCTTCCTCCCTCCTTCCCTCGCTCACGCAAACAGACAGGCACATAGTCACGCACGCACACACTGCAGAAACCAACCAACGTATGGGGCGGGTCGGGGGTGTAGATCTTATCCAATATTACTGTACTCCAATTACAAATGGCAAAGCCAATCCCTGGCTGTGGGAAAGATGAGAAGCCCTGTGCAGGGCTGCAAAGAGCCTGGGCACTCAGTCTGATTGCATAAACATATTGCATATCACTGGGATGCTGGTGGTCTGGAATATCAAGAGTTTGAAAGACGGAACCATTCTTCTGCGGTTGACCATGGCCACCGTGGCATACCTTATTAATGTTGTTGAGAATTGAAGGCAACACACAACGTCCTGACGCCACAGCCACCCATGCACCCTCCAACTCAGTGTGTACCAGAGGGACTGTGGAAGCCGTTTCCAGAGACTAAGGCGAGACCTGGATGGGAACGGCTGCTTTTGTTATCTAGTCTAACGTTACGTAAGTATGTTAGTCACTAAGCATGTATCTGGCAGATTCCTGGGCTGACCGAGTGGACCCGCTAATGTTGCTGTTTTACAGGTGATGAGGAGCTCAACAGGAGGATTCCTCCCAGATGTGGAAGGTTGGGATGGAGGTCCCAGTAAATACAGACCCGCACACAGATTCACACACACGCGCATATGCATGCATGCACGCAAGTGCACACACAACACTCCTACCCCCCCCCCCACCACACACACCACACGCGCGCGCACACAGACACACACACACACAGACACGCGCAAATCTGCGTTGCCTCCAGCAGAAAAACTGTTGTGTTTTCTAACAGTGTTGGTCTCTGCTGATTCTGAACTGGATGTTTACCCCACAGCAAACACGGTGTGCAAGCATAGACAGACACTCTACCTCATACTGTCAAAAGCTGGGGAAGAACAATACAAGAGTGTGAGGGGATTTCTCAGAAATAGACATGACATCTTACTTTCGGTCTATAAGCTGATCTGAGGCCGTTACCACGCGCGCGCTCGCACGGACGTGGTCTGCGCATGCGTTTGTGCGCACACCTGTCATGCACGTATTGAACGCTGCATGGGCAACGCCCCCCCCCCCCCCCCCCGGCCCCCCTTGACCTCCATCCTATCAGCCGCCAAGCCACATCCCATTCCTCTGTGTCTGTTTACACGTCTCCCATAGTTTCACTGTGTGTTGATCCATCAGTCAGGACTGGGTGTGATTTACTGTCTTGCACTATGGAAGACAGCTGCTGTGGATACCGCCCAGTAAATAGGGCCATGACATCAGCTCTCTCTCTCTCTCTCTCTCTCTCTCTCTCTCTCTCTCTCTCACACACTTTTCTCAATGAAGGGCATGTCAAATATACAGCAGGAGCTCAGGGATCCAAAGAGCATTGTTTCTCTGTCTCTCTCGCCCCCTCCACGCCACACCCCCACCTCTCTCTCACTCTCCCCCATCTGTAACAGCACGACAGGGGCCTGACTGGCTGGGACAGACGAGCTAAAGCCTTGAGCTGAGCTAGGTGGGGGTACCAGAGGCCTGTCACACGAGGAGTGTATGGTGGCCCATGACAGCACTGTGGCAGCTGCAGAAGTAAGGTATACTGCACACTGCCGGTAACACCACACTCCTAAATCCGCCACCACTCTGGGATTTTTTACCCAAACATACCATACTGTAAGACCACATACTGTAGTCGTTCGAAATGACTGAAGCTGTGGAGTGCTCAGCGGATATGCACAGCAGATCAAAGTTAGAAGCAGTAATTTAACCACAGATGATTTCTGTTCCGAAAAACACCTGTGTCTGAATCACAGCTTTCAGTTTTATCTCTGACATTGTGGGATTCACAGAGGAGAGCTTCTTGTCAAGGTAGATAATGTAGGCCAATTACATGCATGGTGTAACTCTGTCACAGTAGACAGCTCAATACCTGTCACAGACGGATGGACAGACGGATGGACGGACAGATGGAAAAACAGATGGTTAGTTTATCTTCTATGTTTCATAGAGAGGGAAGGTGGGTGTAAAATTGGTTAAGCTAGGAGGGATATTTGCAGTCATATTTGAAGAACCTTTTTTTAAAGAAACGGCGCACAGATTTTTCTTTGAGCACCTAGGTTTTTCTTAACGGGGAAAAGTGAAATAAGCGCGTTTTAATTTGGTAGTGTTTTCAACCTTCCCGACAAGCTGACTGAACGCCGCGGTGATTTGGTTTCAGATGGCATTGTTATGGTGAGTCCAAATGGAAATCTCCTCTGTTGACAGAACATTTGACAGACTGCAGTGAATCGCTGATCTCAGCTGTATTGTCAACACGGTGGGTGTGTGTGTATGTGTATAGCATGCTCATGCATGTACACGTCCACGCACCTCACACAAGCATCTACGTGAGTATGTATGTATCTGCAAGCTGAACACATACAGTATAGTCCTGTAACAGACCAATCGTATTTAGAAGAGAACACGCACACATACACACACACACAAACACACACAACAGGCAAACAACACTTGGCCTTAATCCTGGCTCTCGTGCACAGCCAGAGAGCGCACGTTCACTTAATCAAAAAGAAACTGTTTAGACCGCAAAAGCTAAGATGTCATTTGGATTGCTGCCAGAGCCTCTTTCCCCCCTTCCTTTCCCCTGCTGGGAACACCCTGTCCCCTCTGAATACCGAACCACACACACACACTCACTGCTTCATCACATGGATATTCTTTTCTTCCTATTGATCGCGAAATGAATTGGAAATGCAGTCAATCAAAGTGGAGGCCTGACAGGGCCACCACCCACCCCCCCTCACCCCCCACCCAGCCTCCGGAGAGACGAGACTAACCTGCAAAACCAGCTGTGACTAAGCCGCCCTTGCAAATCATCTGGGGAAGGGGAGGGGGGGGAGGGGGGCATTCCTCGTCATCCAGACCTGGGTTATAGACAAACGTACTGTCTCTTAATCCGAACGCAGAGGCTCGTCTGAGCCGTTTGAAGCGGCCTGCCCTTGGAGACGTCTGTGGGGGGAGAGGGGGAGTGGACTGAGAGCTCCAGTAACGACCGGACTTCAATCCCCCCGCCCCACACGCGTGGGCCCCAGTCAAAAGAGCCACGTGCGATCGACCGCGCAGGTAGATCCCCGAGCTAAGGAGCGAGTGAGCCTCGTCAGGCACTGCTCACTAGTCCCTGAGCTGTGGGATAGGAGAACAACATGTTACAGAACCCTCTCAGCATCAGAGGCCCTAGTTGTGAGGGTAGCGGATGTGTCTCCCCCCCCCCCACCACCCTCCACCACCCCCACCCGGGACATCACCATTATCTGATACTCCAGGGCAGTAGAGCCAATGGAATAGCAACAGTGTAATGCAGGTGTTTCAATCAATGGATGCCCCCTCTCCCCCTCATCCTCCCTTCGTCCCCAACCCACCCTCCTCGTCGTTATCCTAATTAGAAATTCCCCCTCCGACCAACCGAAATTGAATTGCCCTCATTTGCATAATGATAGCTCTCTGGGCCTACGGCCGATTCTGCATGAGATGAAATGTAGCAATCACTTAGAGAGTGACCATGAGAGAGAGAGAAAGAGAGAGAGGGGGACAGAGAGAGAGAGAGAGAGGGACAGAGAGAGAGAGGGACAGAGAGAGAGAGAGGGACAGAGAGAGAGAAGAGACAGGACAGAGAGACAGTAAGGGGAGAGCAAGAGAAGGATGGAAAAGATGGAAAGACAGAAAGGAAAGAGAGAGAGAAATGAAGAGAGCAAGGTGGAGAGATGGAGAATGATGGAGGAGGGAAAAAAGAGGTTCTTTTTCTAGATGCAGAATCGCTCGGAGGAAGTCTTTGTCCTCAATGTGACATGGACTGAACACAACAAGGTCAGACACAGAACTATTTCACTCTCACCTACTTTACACAATACTGACATCCTCTGTATTCACATCGTCACTCAAATGTTATGCCGTTTATCCATAGAGCTAATAGTTCTAGAATACCTAACACCATCTTATGTCTGAGTCAGTCAGGTGACCCTTAGTCTATAGTTGGTTAATAGTGGCAAAGGTTTTTTAGGCTCATTCCAGAGTCCTCATTAAATGTATAACATTGTTAGCCAAAACTTGGCATGGTGACATCTTTCTCTTGGCCTCAGTGCTATACTATCAGTTGGGAAGCTCTGTCCACACTCTGATAAGCTTGTGTTTATTGTCCAACCTCCACTAACCTGAGAAACCACTGGCCCTTAGCGGTGGTACTTTCCATCCCCAGCCATTACCTCAGCATGCGCGCGCATGTGTGTATGTGTGTGTGTGTGTGTGCACGTTAGCATGCCGTCTGCGCTGGTGAAGCGAGATCCTGCGCAGCCTTACTGTAAAATTCTACATTTACAGGAGTGCATCCTGTAAACACCGTCCAACGCAAACCCTAAATGACTGTGAGAGCACTTACCATACACTTGACCCTGACAGAACAGTCAGTGTAGCGGGCACCGCCATTAGAACAGAAAAAACCCCCAGTACAAATCACTGATAAGACTCCTCGCGTGGCCTGTGCTCATGATCATTCCATACATGCGAAACGAACACCCCTGCATATCGAAGTTGAACTGCATTCAGACAGGAGAGAGTTAAGTTCCTTATCTCTGGTCTCCAGAACAAATTCCTACAAGAGGCCACAGTCTGATGGCTTCCTGCCTTCTTGCCCAATGCCCTATTTTTACTCATCGTGCCTCCAGAAAACCAGTGGCAGCTTTTTCCTTGTCACTAACATATTTCCTGCCATTCTCACTCTGACATTTCTCTCCTGCAGCCGACGAACAGCTCCCTTTTTTATGGGTCATGACCTTTCGCCGAGCCGTTCATATTCAAATGTGCCGCTGCCTTGCCGCCCTTTGCCGTAGGGTGGGCTGAACATCAGGTTGCAGTGGGTGTTAATTTAAGACCTTTGGCACCGCTGAGGCGTTCTGAAGTTCAGCCGCCGTCGCAAAAAAAAATGATCAGCTCCACACCGTCTTTGTCTGACTGAATGACTGATAAGATGAATGGTTTCATTTTGCGGACAAACGACTGAAAAAAGAGAGTTTCGGGTCCTTGGCCTGTGGGTTCTGCAATGCTGCAGGGATGAACGGCAGCTCTTTCAAAGATAGGAGAGACACGGAGAAAGGGAGAGAGAGAGACTGAGAGAGAGAGAAAGAGAGAGAGTGAGAGAGAGAGAGAGAGAGAGTAACAAAAGAGAAGAAAGGGAGCGAGAAAGGGAGAGGATATCATGAGATTGTTGGGTAACTTCTCTCTTCATGTACATGGTTTACAAATGCACCTGGATCAATAGAGGCAGAAAACACTAATGGCACATAAAGGAAGGATGCTGTTCTGCATTACAGGGAGGCTGGAACTCGCCCTCACTGTTATTGGAACATGCACTTAGAGAACCTGGACTGATAAAACGGTCTGATGTCTAAACCTGAAGGTTCCGCCCCACATAGACCAGGTCTCATTAAGGCACGGTCCAAGTAGCCCTTGGGAGCAGTTGCTTCGGTTAGAGAGAGACAGCGGTTTGATCCTTTACACAATGATGCCATCAAAATGGATGTAGTCTAGGTTTGGGTTGTTTTAAAAAAAAAAAGTGAATTGGAGCTTCTACTTTTGTGCAGTTCTTTGTGCAATGATGAACATCGATATTAGATTTCCCAACTTCCTGAAGGCTAAAAGTAAATGGTATTGATTGCTTGCCAGGGTGCAGGCGGAACCTGCACCGTTCGCTAAGAGAACCTTTCTTCACTTTATCTCTCAATCTGCGTGCACGCGCATGTGCCCGTTTGCACACGTGCGTGCACACGCGTTTGTGCATGCGGGTGCGCGTGTGCGAGTTTGCTGTTCTGTAGGTACACAAAGCCTGTCTTCAATGGCACGGAAAGGCTGTAATCAAAGCATAGATCAGAAATCACTGAACTGCTTTTTCCTTTCGCCTCCTCTCTCGGAGTGTGCTTTCTTCATCCAACTGGAACCTCTCCTACTGTCCTGAAATAGGGGATTTTTTGATCAATGAAAAATGCATTTGTGCCAATGCCGTATGTGAAAGGTTATGCATCTTGGATACTTCAATTTATGTCTGGGAGAAAAATTCCATTCAACAGCTTTGAACAAATAAGCGGGGCTTTTTAAAAAGCCGCCGTTGGCAGAATTTGAGCGGTTTGGTGAAACATCCACATGTTTAAAGGGGTTTGGAGTCCCTACTTTAAATAAGCATTTTTGTTTTTATAACAAGTGAGATATTGGCACACCTCTCCTTTAAATTTCAGTGTGTGCGTGTGTGCGTCTGTGTGCCTGTGTGTGTGTAAGTTCATGTGTTCATGCTGCGTGCGCGCGCATGCGTTTGCGCATGAGTGTGTGTCTGAGCGCGTAAGTGCATGTGTATACACGGGTGTGTGCGCACGCGCGAGGGCAGAGCTCGTATTTATTTGGCCATGACTTTGAGAGTGAGCCACCTGGTGTGTTTTAATATCAGGAGAACAGTGGGGTCATTGTGTGGGCTGGGTGATATTCTAGAGAGTGACCCATTTAGGCCCCAGCCTCTGAGCTTACAAGCCTCTGTCATGTCTGGGACATCTGGAAGACCGCAGGCTCTAAGATCCGCCCTTCGAAGCAAAACACATCCAGCTCGTTCACTCACATATCCTTACCTATAGCAGTCAACAGAAAAGTAGCTGATCCTTAGGAAGAAATGAGAGGGGGTTGGGGGGAGGGAGGGGGGGGGTTGTGGAAATGATTAAATTCAATGGCGACATGGAACGTTTTGGAAGAGATCCAAGTTCTACAAAAGCTGTCTTTTAATTTGCTAGGATCTGGGGCTGAAGGGTTCCTGAGTGTCCTCAGAGGATTGCATAGCCAAACGCACCGACAGAAGATCAAGCGATAGGTTGTCTGATTTCGACTCGACCAAATTTCTTTTAATGTCATCGCTTAAATTACGTCAATGGCACACTCACATCAAAGTAAAACTTTTTATGTAGGGCACCGTATATGGAGCTAAGATATGCCACTTGGAAACTGGTGGAATACCCTCATCGTTGACATTTTCAGAGTTATACAGGATGCTATCCTAAATAATGCAAATCTGCCCAATGACAGGATTGTCATTGTGGTTCATGCAAATGAAGACATCAACCACAGTTAGAAAATTAAAAGGAGCTTTGGAAATGCTGAGAAAGTCAGGATTGGGGGGAAAAAAATGATTTCCCCTCGGGAAAAGGAAATTCTTCTAAAGGAATGACGACTGAAAAAATTGACAAGGCGTTGGTAATTTGACATGCTACTTTCAAAGTAAAATCTAGAAATCTATCTCGTGGTTAACAAAGCAAAATATCGATTTCAAAGAATGTATTAGCAAATACAAACACCAGATGCTACCTACTGCTGTTAAGGCTGTCTGATAAAACTCAAAAGTTCTGCCATTTCTGTTCAGTTATGCACAATAACCATGCATCATAAAGCCATCAGTACTTGACAGGAAAAGGCAAATGGCTACTAAGCTTGTTTCATTTTCCGTGTGATTAAACCAGCTAATAAAAAAAACATATGTAAACTTGCAAACGATTGGGAAACATTTGCATTTTTAATCACCGAAGATTACTTTACAGCAATAACTCAATAAATCTGTGGCAGCTGGAGCGTCTGAAAATGTTGTCATGGCCACTTAATTCTGCCACTGCAACAAATACTGTTTGATGAGAATCAACTAGAATAGAGAGAATGGGAGAGAGAGAATTACAATGGGAGAGAGAGAGCGCGCACGTCCGTGTGTGTTTGAAAGAGAAAGATACAGATAGTGTGTGGTGTGTGTGTGTGTGTGTGTGTGTGTGTGTGTGTGTGTGTGTGTGTGTGTGTGTGTGTGAAAGAGAGAGAGAAAGAGAGAGAGTGAAGATGCTTTGAGAGGGAGGGAAGGCTGGCTACGCCACCCCTACCAGCTATTACCTAATAATCCTCAATTAGCTCAGCCTTCACCTTACCATGCACGAATCCTGTTTACCGCCTTGCCTACAAGCCTAGCGATAGCATGCTAAAGTTCCCTCTGAATGGGGGGTAAGCACACCCACACTGAGATTCCCACAGTATCAGACCACCCCAGGGTATCGTCCACGGACGTCCTGTAACCGAAAGGTGGTCACCTGGTCCTTTGAAAAGACCCTGTTCATGCCCAGCAGTGAGAGGACGTCCGACACACACCTGCTCACCGTTCTGCTGGGTCGAACGTCTACATTCCCATCATGGCCGCAGACAGGAGGACAGCTCCGGTTCCAGAGGTGTGGATGGAGCGCTGAGCCGTCAGTGCCAGAGGCGTGTCCTTCTGGCCCTCAGGGGCCAGCTACAACTGCCAGCCCACGTAGAGGGAGACGCTATAGCGCTTGGTAACCAAACGTTCCGCAGAACGTCCTTTGTTAAAACACCTTTTTCCTTTGGTCAAAACACCTTTGGGGCTGCAGCTTGTCTTCCTCCCTTTCTCTCCTCTCTTCCTTCCTCTCTCTCTCTCTCTCTCTCTCTCTTTCTCGGGTTCAGATGAAAAGAACCGATTAAGAGACTATGTTCACATCAGTGCGGTACCATTATCCCGACCCTACACATAAACACGCCTTTTGTGGAAGCGTATCTGGCAGGGCGCACAAAGCCGCCAAAAAAGAAACGCAACCTTAATCTTATTGAGACGTGAGCTTGTGTTTAATACGGGAGAGGATACACATGAAAGCTTTATGGCACATAATCTATACCCTGAAGGCTGTTGGCATGGGCCTAGCTACACCGCTCCATTGAGGAGTGTGAGGGAGTCAGGGCTCTGCTGATACACATGCAGGCTCCGATTCACTTAGCAGGCTTTGGCCATGTGCTCCTTGGATTACAGTAGGTCTGACTGTGAGAAAGAGAGAGGGAGGCAGAGCGAGAGGGAGGGAGGTTTGAGAGACGTAGAGAGAGAGTGGGGGGAGACATAGAGAGAGGGAACGAGCGTGGATGAAATAGAGAGAGAGAGAGGGGGAGGGGGGGACAGGACAACTTTGCTTCTGATGTGTAAACTGCAGCTCCGAAGCTCCCCTTTCCGTTCATTCATCTCAAAACAGCAGCGTATTAGTTAATGGCAACTGCTGATGAACCAAACAAGTGCTGTGTGAATCCTAATTGAGTAAATTGCCACTGTTGCATCCAGGGATTAAAAAGCCTGAAACAGCGCTGAGAAACAAATAAATCGACTCAACCAATTATCTTCACACTCATTTCCTTCATAGTGACGACGTGTTCCATGGGTGTTTTGCTACAACCCCCTAACCAAAGCATGGGTTCCCAGCGTACGGTAGCATGTCAGTCCTCTCAGAGGACAATCTCTCTAAATAACTCAGAGAAGTAGCAATTCCTCCAACGTCCGACTGCTCACTAAAATAGAAACTGTTAAAGAGTCTAAGTTGACTTGACAGGGCATGTACAGGAAGAAGCTGTTCCGGCCCCATGCAGAGCAAGATCTGGTGAGAACGACTGCAGCTGATTCATTTGCAGATCAGCAGCCGCTCCTGCTGGAGCCAGGGCTGGCTGTTAGTGTTTCTGAAAGCTGTTAGTGTTTCTGCTCTGCAAAGGCAGCTCCTTATCTCACACCTGCGAGACTCCGCTGGCGTTGACCTTCTCTGCTCCTGCCATTATGAGGCCATTTTCACACGGCAAAGGTGGTTGAAGCTGAACCGCTGCTGGTCGTTTCTGCTATGGACTAGGATTGGCCCCCCACGTCCCCCCCCCACGCCCTCCACTCCCACCCCCCCCTTTCAAAAAAATAAACAACAAAAAAGTCAACAAACCAAGAAGACTCTCTGAGAATTCAAGACAACTACAAACCGCCAGGAACTCTTGGACATTTATCCAAAGCTCTCCAGCTCACGTTCAACTAACGACTTGTCCTTTGTGGACGCCTAAACTACTTTTTGTCTTCGCATTGCATATTCATCTTCTCTCTAAATGGGCCCCGCTGCATTGGCCCTCCGTGGTCGTACACGTTGCTGCATACTCGCGTTTATGTGCTGCAGCGTAGTATACTTGCATGTGGTTTATACAGATCATATAGTTTACTAGTTCTAACTGCAGTGTGAGCCCCTCTTAAAATTCCTGAGTCTATCTGGGAACACATTTCACATCCAGACACTCTCTAGATACGGCTTCGATGTTCTCGTTCCACTAGGCCTCCGCTTCAAGCTAAAAGAGCCCACTGCTATTACAAAAAGGCAATGTTGTTCAGTTTATCCGGGTTGTCATTACTTTTAAAAATGACGGACAGGATGTTTCGGGCCTTTCGTCGGTAGACGGGACGGATTCAATTCACACAGAAAGAGAGAGAGAGGAGTCGGACGAGAGCAGCGCTGGACTTTCACTTGAAGAGTGGAGCTCAAGCTAGGGTTTACATGCGTCTATATATAAACACTATAACACAGTCTCTTCTGCTTCTGGGTTTACATGCGACGAGGCTGGAAGTCTACTCAGAAGCCCATTATAGTTTATAACTACACCACACATCAATAATAGAAAAAACAGATTACAGTAAATCCATGGTTCAAACGCTGCATACCTTTGAAATGTCAAAGGGGAAAACCACAGAGTGTAACTCACCTCGAAACTCATTTCAACTGCACTGTGGGAGCTGTATTACAAATATTCTACTGACTTTCCCTCAAGTTAGCTTTTTTTGAAGTCGTTTTTTTTTTTTAGTACTGTAGTAGCATTCTTTTTTTCTCTCCAATCTATGCGTCCTCCTTTGACGGGAAAGGAAAACGTTCTCATGTTGGTTTGGCCTTCAACCAAAAGCAATCGAACGAGAAAACAAATGCTTGCGAACTTGTCGGCGTACGCGCCGACTCATCTTCTCTGCTCTCTGATCGCGTCGATAACTATCGCATCTTTCCCGCATCCATTGAAACATTTCCAAGCGCCATGTTGGTTCGAAACGTAAAGAGCGCCGCGTGACGAAGACGGCAGCGCCGGCCCACTGCTAACTTCAACGTTTGGATGAAGACTCTTCAATCTCCATTAAAACTTGATACGAGGACAGGGTGTTAAAGGGAGCCAGCCTTGGCCAAGAAAAACCTGGTTACTGATGAGGGCTTGTTATCCAGCGCGACCGTGTTTAAGGAGAGGGGCCACGTCCAGAAATAAACACAGCCGTCATCAGAAAAACATTTCACTTCATTTCAGTCCATCTTCAGGTTTTATCTGCGTGGTATCCTGCTCGGATAACGACAGCTTGGGATGCCAAGAGGTAATGTTTCAGTACAAACAAGTGAAAAAATGCAGTAATTACTAACATAACTCCCTCTGACCCCCACTGACAGTTTCAAAAACAAATCTTCTTCTCCAAACATTTCTGCCACTGTATCTGCCAGGCTGGCTACCCTCTCCATCATAACTGACAGAGGGGCAGCGCTTTGCATTCATCCAGGAAGTCTAAAAGATCTCAAAGTCTTTGATAAAACCAATACTTGAGCGTGTTGGCAAAGTGCTTGAAGTCTCTCCAATCCCTTTTTTTTCTTCTTTTTTTTTTAAACAGCGCTAGGAGAAACACCAACCCCTTAATCTACCAGCGGGTAATTAAAGAATTAAGAGACATTTATGCTAGCAGCAGAGTAGACAGATATGCACCACTTATCATGAGGTCCTGAGGCTATTGAGTTCTGTGGCAGGCAGGAGATCAACTCTCCTCAAGCCCTGTCACACTCATGCTCCTCAGAACGAGGAGGACTTAGTTCCTGTGTACAGCGTGGTGCAGAGATGACACAATGGTGACGGTACTCAGCCTACCTCAAATTCAAATACGTCCGATCGATTCAAACAGAAGGTAAAGGTGCGCATGCAAAGAAATAGAACGCGAACCAACGAATTAGTTGCGCATTTAAGTCGTCACTCTAAGTACAAGTAGGCATAGATTAATTTTGTTTCTATGCGTGGACTTTTAGGGACTGTCAGGGAGTTGCCTAAGTTCCTTCCAGAGAGCACGGCTACCGATACGTCTGTCAAAGACTCAGTGAAAGGACCTGGAGTCAGCGACTCTTGCCTGTTTGTCTAGCCCAACGCCAAAACCATCACATTCCAACCAACGGGACCAGCAGTAAAACCAGTGAGGATCACTGGTCACATCAACAGCTACTCGAAGGATCGGAATTTTTATTCCAAGCCCTGTATTCCGAGCCATTTAATGGCCCGACGTGAACTTGACATTGATCTTGAACTAGCCTCTGTGCTAAACCGCTTACTCAAAAGACAACACGCTCCAAACGTCCACACACAACTATTGTACTGGGGCAAAAGAGCCTGAAGGAACATTCTGATATAGCAAACTCGCCACAGCACAACACTACGACGCCTATCCGACTCTATATATCTGCTAGTCCTAGTCAGTCAGTATCAGCTGACTATGAAGCTAAGCAGGATGATGATGGCCAGTGTATCCTCTTATGTGAACTTTTATTAGTCAGATTGCTGCGTTTTGTATCGATGTTGCGGTCGTAGTTGACTTACCTCTAGGTATAAGTTTCGATGTGTCACCCTCAATACCGCCTTGCCTGGCCTTCATTCACATGAAATGCTCTGAACTGTGTCGAGTATGAGCGTGTGTGTTGACTGGGTTGTGGCTGGTTGGCCTACGTACGTCGTGTACGTGTTGTATCTGGGGCGCCGTGCATCTGGACCGACATGCTCAAGTTGCTTATGCGCGCGGGCGTGTGTGTACTCAGCCTAGGCTAGAGCCCCCTAGTCCATCCAGCCCAGAGCAGAGAGAACCAGCCATCTCCAGTTCTGTTTGCACAGGACGTGCCTGAAGAAGCTAAGACAACTGTTCCTGTTTGCCCAGCCTCGCTAACCTCTCTTAATACACCCGGCAGCTGCATTCTTCCACCCTGCTGACACTCGTGTTTATCACTTTTCTACACATTTATCCTATGGAATCTGGATCACTGAAACTGTCCAAGAAGCGCATTGATTGCGGAACTGGATAGTGCAGTGCAGAAAGGACAGTGAATACAACACATACCGACTTCCAGCTCCGTCTGCCCATAAATAGATATATATAGAGAGAGTAGACCTTTGGAAGACAGATAGACAGGACTGGACTGGAACACAATGAAAATATCCTCAAAAGAATGTGGTTCTCATCAGCTGTTCGTGCACTCGCTGGTATCTGCTGAGGATATTGTGGCACAGGATTGAGGGATGCACAATAACACTTAATGACCCCCGTATGTGTTTGAATCCTTCCTGTGTCACTTGGTTGGTAGGATTGGGTTTTGCCGGCCACGCTCCGCTTCCTTATCAGCCTCGTGAACTAATAACTACTCAGACACCTTCCCTCCGAACCTGCCGATTATCGCTGGAGATAAGAGTAGCAGACGAAGACCCCGCATGTCAAACTTTCCACACTCTGACCTGCGCCAGGCGACGTTTCAACCCTCCTCCGTTCCCCTTCTGTTCCTTCCTCTCCTCAAACATTTACTATCGCAGACAGAAACGTCGAAAGGAAACGCAACAGCAAGTCGACTGTTATACCTAGGATGTGACACGCCAAAATGGAAACAAAAGTAGGTAGATAGCGATGGATTGAATGCCAAAATGTGTCGACAGCCAACGTTTTTGGGGGAGCATACAGTACAGTATCATACACGGAGAACGGTCTTGATGATGTTGCCTCTCATTCTTCACCAAGACCGTCCCGATCGAACCAAGCAGGTGCGTCACCGTGCGGCTGAACCCGTGATTTTATTCGGTAAAAAGAGTGAAACTGCGAGCTGAAAATGAAGAGGATGAAGCGAAAGGCCCGAACCTCGTCGGTGCTCCGCCGTTGCAGCAGCCGGAGCGAACGCGCAAGGGTTCGAACTTCCTGACTTGTGACAGTCACAAAAAAAACGAAACCTCAAGCAAGTACAGGACGCCGATGTTCCCTCCAACACAAGTGCTTCTTTGTCTCGGAGGGGCAGGAAGATGGTGAACTGCAGAGGTATATCGTCACTGGGGAAGGGGTTTTTAAAAACCACCCAGATGTGATCGTGGGTGCTGAACCTAGTCACACTCTAGATGGTGGTATGGATTTGCTAGAACTCTGTGGTTGTCGTTCTGTGAAATGTTTCAATGGTGCAGTGAAATGATCTGAAGGGTTATTCCCCTTCTCAGCAGAGTGAGGAAATAGTTAAATGAAAGGCACTGAACAGATTTGGTCTCTCTCACTCTCCCTCGTCCCCTTTTTTTCTCACCCTCTCTTTCGTTCTTTGGTGAGATCCATCAATCAGCATTTCATGCAGTTTGGGCTTGAACCACACAAGTGCACTAAAACAATAAACGTTTGTCTTTCAAGTCGCTATCTGGGCTGGAACACATCTGGTGGCACAGCTCATTTTGGTTTCCACATCGCTGAGTGACATTACAGACACAGCGGCTGAAAAATAAAGCAACCCCCCTCCCTAACCCCTCTTTCTCTCTCTCTCTCTCTCTCTCACTCACTTTCTCTCTCTCTTTCTCTCACCCTCTCTCTCTCTCTCTTCCCCGTCAGTCTCAGTATCTCTTTTTTCCTCATTCATGTTCAATCCACCTTTCACTCTTTCTCCCGCTCTCTCTGGCAACCTTTTCTACACCTTCAAGTTCTTTTGACTCTTCCTCCAGCTGCTCTCTCTTGGCCCTACCTCCCTGCCCCAATTTCCCACCTCTGTGCGCATTCTCTCTATTCTGCATCCAGCAACACACAGCCCTCCCACCACACACACAGACACACACACGCACACACACTTTCATTCTCCCATCCCCTCAAATCAATCAAAACGTGATATGCAGCAGCACTTAGAAGAGAGAGAGCAGCAGGGGGGGAGGTTGTTTGTGGTCCCGACTTGTTGTGTGTTATGTTGCAAGCTTCGGACCCAGCGGAACGGTGAGAGTTACTAGGTGTGGCCGGGTGGGGCGTGATGGGAGTGGAAGAGGGGTGGCGAGCTGCTAAGGGACCACCAGCACGAGTCCTGGGATCTTCGTTTTTAAGCGCTTGCTCCCCCCACTCTTCTGGTGAGAGACTAGATGTGGGATATTAGGGCGAGATAATAGATGGGGCTTCCCCCATGCAGTGGGTGGAGACCAGGGTGTAGGAGCTGAGGGGGTCATCAGTGAACGCTCTGGGCTTGGGGAGCTCTGGTGATAATTAGGGTTAATGTCATTCAATGAAGGCCATGAGGGTTCTGGGAATACAAGTCGCTTTTGATCGGGATCAACTTGCCGACCTGAATATCTTTGTCATAACGGAGCCGGCTGTCATTTTGCATTAAGCGACGTGTCCGCCGCCATGGAAAACACAGAGGGCTCCACCACCACTTCTGCGTATTTTGTTATCTTCTACAAATCAATCGATTTACAAAACCAAACCGAGTGCAGTCAACTCCAATTACACAACAAAGCCACGTTTGGATTAGTGACACGATTCCTGTCATTCTCACTCACAAGACTGCAGGCTCCAAACGGACTCACCTGGTTCAAACCGTTAATACTGTTAGAGACTCTTTTAGCTTTTAGCACCTTGAACAGTTTGGAATCGACAACAGCTCCCACGCTGAGGGTTGCATCCCACTATATTGTATTCATGCAGGTTGCATAACACAGACAGCATACTGTACAACTCCCTTGCCCCCTCCGCCCCATCCACACACAAATGCCAACCAATGGGCTCCAACTTATGCACAAACAAATAACTGCGCAACTGTGGATATAATCTTCTTCGACAACATGGCCATCACCAAAGACTGTGCTGAAAGCACTGCACTTGCCTGCAGTTTCCTGTTCCCTGTCCACCTAAAACTGCGTACACTGGTGCATCTCAGGAGGTTAGGAAATCCTTCATCCAGCCGTCGAAGCAGCAGGGGTAACTGTGTAGGCGGTGGCTTCAGTCTTGTCACCCAGCTGAACACTATACTTATCGTTAAGTCACAGACACAATCAGCTCCCGGCTAGCAGACTTAACCTTCCAAGTCTTTTGACATTGCTGGAAAATACGTCCACACCAGGAGACTGGTCTCACGCTGAGAACCTCTTCCTTAAAAGTACACCTGGCAAACTTGCACTTTGAACTGTTGAACTGCACAGCCAAACCATGAAAACAAAGCATCATTTCTGTTTTGGGTGGGTTTTGTTTTATCACTTCTGCTTCTGGTGCCGGGTGATTGGGTGGGGTGGCACCAGGGCCAATCGGAAGGGCAGGAGAACAGGGACTGTGCTGGAGCTCTTCTGCTCTGCTGTAGTCTGTTCTCTGCATTCCCTACGTTACAGCATGCATGGGTTAACAGTTTGCGAACAGCCGTCCCGGCTTGGACTGGCCAGTCAGCACATCGTATGAATGGACACAGTAAAACCCCAAGTACACCCTGTCAAACCAAGACCGCTTACTTCCACCTAATTAACTTTTTTTTGTGTGTACAGAGAGTGGTACTGCTGGAATAACCATCCATTTTCTATTTCTACTAAGGTCACGGTGGGAGAGCTGGAACTAAAGAACCACATTGCCCAGATCTCACCATACATTACAGTATTCCATAATTAATACAATGGTTTGAACATCTGAAAGCCCCACTGACTCCAGTACAGTGTACAGGACAGACAGGGCTATTTTAAGGCCATTTGAATGTTTCACAGTGATTTGGGGACAGAGAAATCAATCTTAATCGCACAATTGTTCCAGGAATTACTGGAACAATAGTACAGCTAAGGGGCTACTGCCATTGAATTGTATGCTCCATAGATTTTGTCTACAGGCACATTACCAATTAGATATGCACACGCACACGCACACACAAACATGTGCGTTCAACGCTTGCCCTTTCAGGAGAATGGTGTCATCAAACCAGTAACTTTGCATATAGGGTGCGTTTCGAACATCCAGAATAGCCCCAATTATCTCCCAGTTGACACGTTCACGTCGGATGACAGTGTGGGAAGAAGTAGCACGGCTCTGTTCGTCTCACTTGCTTCTCTAGAAGGGATGGTTCTGCCTGAGGGTATACACAAGTTCTGATGCCCCGGACAAATAGTCCCGCACTAAAACATGCATTTGTGAAGCAGTGGCCTTTAGCGCTGGTATGTACCAAGTGTATGCTGAACAAACAAATCCCTCCCACTCATCGAGAAAAGATAGCGAATGGCTTCAATAGATTCGCCGAAATGTCTGGCTAAAGTGTAGATGACTCACGGTGAATATCCAAGCGGTGCAACAACCCTGGATTGACATGAAACTTGGATGGAGTCTGGAAGATGGTGGACCTGAGGACTCAGTACTGGGATGCCATTGATCTGTCTCTTTTGTTTTCTTCGTGTGTGTGTGTGTGTGTGTGTAACTTGCCCTGACATTGCAGCAATATCATGTTTTTTTTGTGTTTTCTTGTGAGTTTCCTCCCTGTACCATGAACATGTAGCTTGTAGCTTGGTTTGGTGTGCACCACAGTATTATGTATTAGCACACAGCAAAATAAGAATAAACCTCTTACTTGGCTATGAAGGTGATAAAACATTTTTTTTGTTTTATAAGTAAAAAACAAATTGAGGCGGGAGAATAAACATAATAATGCCTGGATGTGACCAGGAAGTAACACTTTTGAGGCCACTTTCCACAACTTCCTGTTTAAGTGGGCAAAATACTGTGCAATGGCTTATCCAACATGTACTCTGGAGGTAGTATTTCACTGAACAGTAGTGAAGTAGTAAATAGCTAACCCTCCCTGTAGACAAACCCTCTGAGATTTGGGAACACAAAACCAACAGATCCAAGATCAGTCTCTTCAAAAGCGACTTCTCCTTTCTCCCGTTGCCTAGGCCACAGTATCTGTAAGTGGACTTTGACAAGAAAGGTCATTAAGGGCGGAGACTGTATTATTAGTTGTATTACACAAGGGTGCCCCATGAGAGATGGTGTGTCGCGGCGCATTGTAGACAGCTATCACTTCAGTAATGACAGTGCTACACGATGCTCGCCTTGCAACCTGACCTGGCGTTTTGTGAAGCTTGGCAACGTTCGTATAAACACAAGCTCAATGAATCACGCAAGAAGTTCTTTGCTAAAAGCCTGGAGTTTGAGACATTGTAACATGTGTAGAGGCATACCCAGCACCGGAGCCACCTCCAGCAAACAGCAGCTGTGAAATGTGGTTAGGCCGTTCATACATTAGTCTACCCTATAATGTTTTAGTTTATCAACAACAGATAACAATCACCTGCAGGCATCCTCTGAGTGCACCAAGGTACATCATTTTCTGACAATGTTTACATAACCCTCACATTGACCACAGATTTGATTTAAGCCTTGGATAATTACTGCTTTTCTGTGGCCTGTAGAATAATAAAGATATAAATGTATATGTATGCAGATGGATAGATGGGTGGATGGATAAATAGACATATTGTATGTGTGTGCACATAGATGTGTATATACAATATATGTATGCTATATATGTTATTATCGTACACTGTATGCTGTATTATTGTACCACTAGTACTATGATAATAAAAACATGAGGATCTTGGAATTATAACATACTATACCCCTCCTTTATTATTTTCACTACATCACGTACTTTTACTGTTACTATCCCTATTGTTATTTTCTTTTCTCACATTGTGTTATGGCACCAGGTATCTTATATAACATACATATCATACATTACTATGTTAGCAGGATCAAAGGAGACCAGCACATTTTGTACAGCCCAGACCAGACAGACGCAAGACTCAGACGACAGATCTGTTGAGGGTTCTTTGACTCAAGAAGCTCAGTTACAGTCCCACGACTCTGAGGTCTAGCTCGGATGTATCAGACCAGACAGACAGACACCAGGCACGCGCCAGCGCAGTGGGTCAGGCCTAGTGTCAGGTCAGGCAGTGTCTCGCTCAGCAGTCGCCTAGGAAAGGCTTATGACAGCACAGACACGACACATACTGATTTAGATTCTATCACTAAAATCTCAATATTAAAGAACTTAAAGGTAAAATCGTACGTACATATGTACACACAATACACCAATACATACATACAACATAACTACAACGACAGACAACAGACAGACAGACAGACAGACAGACAGACAACAGACAGACAGTTTCAGACCAGACAGACACAGGACAGTCAGACAGACAGAGATGTACAGACAGACGAGAGAAGTCAGCAGGCAGGCAGGCAGGCGATCCAGGCACGGCAGGGCCAGAGGCAGGAGACACCAGCACCACTCGACACATATGTTGTTCTAATAATAAAAAAGATAAAGGAAAATATAGATATTTCTGAAATTAAATTGGACTGGCTTGTTTGTTACGTATGGAGGTTTTCAGTGTTGTGTTGTGCATTATGCAGCACAACTCTACACACCTGGGTTAAATTGACGTTGTTAATTCAATTTCATATAATGTTTTAGTAAATCACAATCTCATAAAGTAAAATCAAATATTGCTTGCCCTTATGCGAGCCTGTGCAGTGCGGTTACTGTAGATTTTAATTCTATGAAATCGTCTACATGTGAACAGTTTGCAATGAGAACATAAGATTCATTGTATACATAGTGAGCAGAAAGAAATGTGGCCTTGATGAATTCATGTCCAGGCAGAAAATCAACAAGAGGAGCTATGTTTGGAAGATTTTTGAGATGTTTGGAAAATGTTGCGACATCACGCCGAATGTTTGTTTAGCGCGTAATACATTCGCAATCCATGTTTAAGTAGCCTTTTAGGTCATGAACAGAGGGAATTTTCTTAGTTTCCACACTTGTTCTGAATACAATCAAAAACAGCGACAGGTGCTGGATTTTATGTTTCTTTAAATAGCGTAACAACAAATTTTCCAACTAATTGTGTGGTGGGTAAAGTTCACTTGTCTCCTATAACCCCTCTCTATGCACTGCATTCTCGCATTAAAATAACAATCTCCGTGATTTCTCTACAACAAACGTATGGCGAAAAGAGGCATACGTTCACAATGGATGCATATGTATCGAGCTAGGATCCTCTTCAATAAATACTGTACCAGTACACAATTCATTGTGCTTAAATATTCATTGAAGACTAACCACAGGGAGGGAATATGACACTTAAACGAGCTTAAAGTAGTTATATATGCACGCTAATAGCCTATTGAAAAAAAATATTACGCACATCTTTTCGGTCAAACTCGGGAGCACCTTGCCATATTGGCCACTAAATGATGCGTATAATCGGTAGAACACTGTTTCAAGCTATCTTTACCAGAAAACTTAAGCTTTTGTCCATTGAGGAAACACGTTAATTAGTGTGCTCTGCACGGGGCAGTTGTGGTGCGCGCGGTATCTATATGCAGCGTAGGCAGCAGCGCTACGTTTCACATCGAATTAACAATAAAACTCACTAAAACCAGCGCGTTAAATAGTGCAAGGCAACTTCGGGGTCTAAGAAGCGCTCCATTGACATCACAAATGCTACAAAGTTGAGAAATAAAACCATGAACAAAAACATTCTTAAAAAGCTAGTGCATGATAGTCCAATCCATCATTGCCTTTTGCAACAACAAAAAAGCGAAGACGTACATATTTATGGAGATTACATTATTTTGTATCTCCACTCCATGTATGGTGGATGTATGAGAACATTATATATGCCGGCTGTAAGAAAGTTGCTGTTATGTTGTCTGTTAGTTAAGTAGTCATACTTCAATTTACCTTGTTGGAGTGATAATAGTCCAGAGAGGTGAGACTGGAGTCAGTTGGTAATGTACATGAACCCACGCTTGAAGGGGGAGCTGGATAAAATCTCACGTCCATCTCAGAATCCGCAAGACTGACGGCATGAACGCAGAACACCAAAGCCTGTGACTCTCTCTCTCTCTCTCTCTCTCTCTCTCTCTCTCGCTCTGTCTATCTCTCTCTTTCGGTCTGTCTGATTCTCTCGTTTGCCCAACGAACAAAAAGAAACAGAGGGGTTGAAACAAAAGAGGTATCTGTAAATTAGTCTCCTGTCATTTGCTCGTGTTCTTACTTCAGCACTACGAGGCTTTAGCAGTGATGCACAGTCTGTGTTCTCAGTTGAAAAATGCGTGCAAAGTTCACTTTCAAGGAAAGCATGAATTCCTCAGAAATAGAATCTTGAATAACAGTAACTAAAATTGTTCAACAGCAATCCGACCTTAATATTGCATATGTGGGTTTGGTAAATGCAACCTAAATCAGTCGTCTGTCTCTTTTTTCCAGCCGTGCCCACACCGTGCTCGCTTTGTCATGTAGGAGTGCTTATCCATGCGTTCACTTCGAGTAGGACTGGTCCTGTCCACGTCGAATACCATGCGACCTCTGCCGATAAGAGCAGGAACGGTAGAGAAAAATAGGAAACAAATTGGTTCTTTTCGCCCAGGTTTGAAGAGACTGAAGATAAATAATTAATTAATTAAAACTGGCTCATGTGGCTACACCTTGATTACGTATACCCTCTTCCTTTCTACAACTGTAAATCTACTGGAGGCTGAAAAATGATTAGACGTAGATTAGACCGATGAAAAATGATTAGACGTAGATTAGACAAATTAGTGAACTTCACACCTAGACAATGAAAACGAATAGCGAATTAAGGAATTGAGAATGATGAAGCAACCTGGAACCAAGTATGTTACGCCTAATTCAAAATGTTTTTGTTGTTGTTGAAAACACTAAATTGCGTTGACATCAGAAGATTTGGAAACGGGAGCACTAAATACTAGATAATTTAGAGGCATACCCGTTCTATAGACCAAGACCCAGAAGTATCTTCAATTCAACTCTGCAGACTTTCAGAATCAGCGTAGAAAAGCACCCTATTAAGCTCTGAAACGTGTCTGTGGATTAACACGAGGGAGAGGAATCTGGTTAGGGACCTGTCTGCCCAGATAACTGTCATTCCTGCCTCACCTGCTTTGACTAACCACTTTAACTAGATCTAAATCAAACAACATTTACTGAATGTTTTTTTTACCACATTCAAGGACCTGGACCCGGAGCAGATTTACCCACCTTTACCTTTGTAGACTAACTCTAAAGTATGTTCAAAACATGTCCAGTCAGGCACGGTGTTTCCTGAAACATCCCTGTAGCAGACAGATCGCAGTTTGGTAGAAACGTTGCACATTTCTGAAAAGCTGCCAGTAACCTTGTGCGTGGATCTAAGCGCTGCCTTAATGAGGTGACGACCCTGCGATCCGCAACTCCCTCGCTGACCCTGTTACACAAACCCTGCCCAATCACAAGGACAGGCAAACAGGAAGTAAACGTAGCTTTTGACTGTCTTTCAAAGGAGTTGAGAGGCAAAATTGCAATCTCTTATGGCCAAGTGTTTATCTCGCTATCTCTACAAATTTAAAAAGCGGTGTGTGTGTGTGTCTGTACTTGTGTGTGTGTGTTAACTGAACTGTCATTGTCATCTCAGTGGGTGACTTGTTGGCCCCCTCAGGACTGTGCCTCGATCAGTATGGCTATTACTCAGCATGGTGGTATTGGCCCTGGGGTGTGAACATGTTTAATACCAGGCACAGATGGTTTGCACAGTGGGCATGCTGCTCCAGCCTGCCATTGGATGCCAGTTCGGGCTGGCTTGGCTAGTGAGAGGCTGAGGGGTTAACTGGCACAGAGACAACAATGGCTTCATGGGAATGGAATGTATAGTGCTTGTGTAGTAGCCTTGTGTCCTAGCATCCTATACTGGGTTAGAGCGAGAGATGGAAATAGAGTGAGTGAGAGAGAGATGGGAGGGGGGTGAAAAGGGGTTGGAGGGAGAAGAGTGACAGACAGACAGACAGACAGACAGACAGACAGAGAGAGAGACAGACAGACAGACAGACAGACAGACAGAGAAGAGGAGAGAGGGTGAAAGGGGAATCATTCTCCAATCCAAAAGATGGAGGGGAGAGCCAGACAGAGAAGGAGAGCGGGGGGAGATAAAAGCATTCATTAAAGGGATGCGTTTTGGTGTGTTTTTAACGGTTATGGAGCCTTCTTCCCAAACGTGAACGACGGTCTTCCTCTTAAATCACAGCCAGTTAGGCAATTAGCTGAACGAATACAATCACATTTTAGTCACATGTTATAGCATTGCGAGGAGGCTGTCATTAACAAACAGTAAAAACGAATATGCGCTCCATTAAAGGATTGAACAACGAATTTCAAAGAAGCTGTAAGTGGTTTCTTTCTGAGCGGTAGCTAAGAGCCTGAAGACTTTCTCAAAATGTATATTTTGGGGGAGGTGTTTCTTCCCCCAAAAAAGTATGATCTGTTCCTGAAAGGGAGAGAAGAATTGATGGTGATGAAATGGACTGACAGGTTCTTGAAGTGTCGGACATCTGCAAGTAGCATCATGTAATTATGTTCTCTGAGAGCCCTCTCTTGTGCAGCTTACGTCCCACCGCACCGAGACGTCGCCCTCTAATCTGTAACAAGTGCAGCAGTTATACAAGCATTATTTAAACGTCAGGAGAATGAGACCATCAGTCCCTTCTGTGTTTATTAAAGCTTAAGTAGTCGAGTTGAGCGGCATCAGAGACCCCTGCTGCTTGGAACAGACCCCAGTTCTCCACCGATGTAAGTCTCTACAAACACAATCTCCACTACAGGTCGTCGCAACTCATCACGCTCTCTCTACGCAAGTCTAAACGCCTGCACACACACACACACACACACAGTCTCAACTGCACACACTTTGAAGTCAATCAATGACTGATAGTTGCTGCTCCAAGTTGTGAAGGTCAAGTGTATTTCTTTATGGCCACGTACTAAACAACAGGAGGACATTTTTCAATGGGTTTTGTGGAAATGTTCTGCAAGTTTTGAACAAACTGTCAAGGTCTTATTCATATTACCTGTTTTTGATCTAATCTGCCACTAACGTCAACATTGCAGCTGACTCTGAATTGGCTCTGTCTCCATATATGGTCATTTGGAATACTGCAAACAGTCTAATGGTAAACAGGAAATACTTCAATAGATCCATTAGAGCAATGACTCATTAATAGCGAGAGTCTACAAAAGAACGTTGATTTCACCCTAAACCTCAGTTGCCATTTGGTTTTTCAGGACACTTCCCCAGAAAAGGAACGGGGTTGTGGACAACGTCATGGCGTGCCCATAGATAATCATTATTTTCCATGTGTGTACGTATAGCTGTTTTTTTTGCTATTGACGTATAGGAAGGAGCCAAGTTCACTTCGGGTGTGTTTGCTCCAAATCTCTTTACATCGTAGAACGCAACTTGAAGTCTTATTTGCAAATTCTGCCTCTGAGGTCATGGTCTTTGTCTCTCGGAGGCTAGAGGATTGGCGCATTACAGGATAGCTTGGCGAGCAGCAGCATCCGTCTTGGCCAACTTGTGAAATTCACTGTATTTACTGTAACAACATTAGGCAACAGATGCAAGCCAGTCGGTAAAAGGCAACTGTAACAATTGATACTCACTGGCTTAGAGTACGAAACGTTACGAGGGGACATCGTGATGTAAGTTGCACGTTTTGATAAAGAGGGTGGGGACCAAATCCTCTGCAGCGAATCAAATGGCATAAAAGACAGTTCCAGCAATACCAATGCCATGGTCTTACGTTTTGCCGAATTTGCACTTTTTGGCCAAAGCAAAGGGCTGTATCAAAGGCAGTTGTGGACGAATTGGAGCTGGAACAGAGTGCCACAAAGCCCTGTTCACTGGTGAACCTTTGCTAACCTTTTCTGGCCACTGACCTTCAATAATGAGAGTATGTTGTCTCTTGTTCCTTTAGACAATCGGGCATTGAAACAACTGCCATTCATGAACTCCCACCCCCCACCCCCCTTTGAGTGACCCCCTCTCCAAACCGGTGATTAGCTGCAGTTGCATTTCCACTGCATGAAACGGACCCCCGGATGATATCCCATTCATTGGCAGATCTGAAAATGAAATGCCGTCTTTAGGAGCCACCTCGCTCTCTTTGCAGGACGCAGCAGGACCACACAGTGCGTTTGGGAACACTGCAGAACAATAGATTCTCTTCGGCCGGAGAGGGACTTCATGTGTCACTGCGTGGTAACGTACATCACTTGAAGAACACTCACCCATGAGTGTTTAAGCCCATCTCTTTCAATCATATTGAATCATATTCAACCTGATCAGAACAGCAGTAGCGCTCTTTTTGTCTTCAACTCTAGATCTTCGGCCTACCTTTAGCAACACAACCCAACGTTATTCTGTATTCTCACGTTTACGCCACCGCCCCTCCCCTCATTTCCCGAGCCCCCGCAACAAGCCCCTTTGCGTCTTTCGCTTGCTCCTCGGGTTGCGTCTCGTCCTGCACACGACAAGACGAGAGGTGGAAAGGGGGACAACGAATGAAGATGAAGCGAGGGAGCGGGCCATGAAAGGAGAGAAGGAAGAGAGGAAGATGGGGAAAAATGGCCTTTGAATGGATTTGAAAGTCTGTGGCATTTCATTTGGAGAGAGAGAGAAAGAGAGAGAGAAAGGCTCCATCTCCTTCAGCCCCTTTAAGGGCTTCCCTAATTGATTAATGCCTCCATCTCATCGGGACCGGGAGCACATCTGAAGCTTAGCTGGAGCTTTTTACATTGCCCAGCCTCAGAAGCAAACGCACAGGACAGAGAGAGACAGAGAGAGGGAGAGAGAGAGAGTGGGAGGAAGAGGGAGAGAGAGACAGAAAGAGAGAGTGGGAGGAAGGGAGGGAGAGAAAGGGAGGGAGAGAGAGTGAGAGAGAAAGAGAGAGAGAACGAGAGGGAGAGAGAGAGGGACAATGCCAATGAAAGAATAAAAAGTGTCCAACAAAGTGAAATGTTGAATATGTTTATTTGATGTTTCTGGCTCAATACTATTCTTGTCCTGCTGTAACATGGTGTCACTGCAAAGCGTTGGTCGTTAGGGTGCGTGGGGAGCGTTGCACGAGGAACTCCCAGGCTTTCTTGCACCTGTCACAGGTAGCAGTTGCTTTGGTCGTATCCACTCTCGGTGATTGATAAATCTAATCTCGGCAAATCCACAACCTCTGGAGTTTCCTCAGTCATACAGGCGTTAGATGCCATGTATTAAATCCTTGGTCTGAGATGAAAAATAATCCATCCTTTGCTCTGAACAGGTGGTTCATGCTCTGAAGCTGTGTGTTACGCTCCTCTGTATAGTCCTGAAACCTAATCTACTGATACAGTAAACCCATGATATGTCACTATGTCAGAAAACGGACAGGCGGATCTTAAGATACCAGGTTTCCATTCAGAAGGGCTTATTCAATGCGATTCAATAGATTCTATCTTGTAAGAAATCAAACACGCTTAAAAACAAACAGTGTTTCACACTGATGCAAAAGCCAAAAAAACGAATCATTTTAATTACTAGTGACAGCGGATCACAGGGCGTGTCTGGGGGGGATGTTGATAATAACACTGCCAACACTTGTGAATTACTTTTATTTCTGTGTGACACGTAAATGTTTGAATGCTCTTTTTTTCCATCTCAAGAAGTCAGTTAATCCTCCAAACGACTTTGAGATCACACACTTACTGTAGTTTAAAGGTAAAAACCAATCAAGGTCATTAGAATTCAATCAAGTCCCTAGATTAGAAAGCGAAGAAAAAACAACCACTTAATACAGAACACTACATTTCATCATGATTACTTGCCCTTTCCATTTTTTTGACAGCGACAGTGAAATATTTATATATCAGTGGTTCTCCAGGCATTTCCAATTGCACATCAAAACCAGCGAAGGGAAACCAAAACAATAGTGACCTTTACCAAACATTCTATATTAAATATGAAAGGTCAGGGGCGGGGGGTGGGGCTTTGGAAGAGCACAAACACACAGACAAATCATTCAGACCGCCCAGGTTTCCAGAGGTTATTCTAATGTTAGAGGAGCGAATAAACAAGAAAGCTGTTGCTACTCTTAGCTTGTGACAGACCGAGAGATTCGCTTTCTGTTTTTGATTTTCTTTTTGGTTCGCCCCCAAAAAACGATGACCGTCCAAACTCCTCGTTGACCAAAAGTCATAGATGGAGAACGTAGAACGTTCTCCTCAACGTAGAAATCTGGGGAAGTAGACAACGATATCTGTAATTGTGTTACGTCGAAAACAGATTGCGCAGCGGTTCGAATTGAGTTAAACATTGATATTTTCAATTGGATTGGCTTTTAAATCAAATTGAAACTTTCAAAAGACACGGAATTTAATCTCACTCATGCTTGAAAATATCAGAAAAACATTACTTTCCAAAACCATGAGGCATTTCAACATTCTAAATCCATCAGGTTTATTAAGACGGCACGAGGCAGGGAAGGGGAAACTAGCAGAGAGGCGACGTTAGTGTTGAACTTGAGACGCACGACTGCAACATTCCTGCCACGCGATCGCTCACAAACGCCCCAAATGCGACGATCCTAAAGAATCGTACCAACGTTCCCGGCACGACGTTCGGTGGAGCCGAACTCGGAGGAGCTCCGTGTGCTCGGACCCGAACTTTAGCCGTTTCTGCGGCGCCGTATCTTCGCAGCAGGTCCAGTGGTGATTGCCCTTGTGTACTGTTGTCACGACTGTCCAGCCAAGACACAAGAACACAAAAGTGGCAATAGAAGGCCACTTATCAGATCGTAGCACCAGGGCTGCTGACACCTCGCTGGAGCTAATAACCTAAATGTGGAGCTTAGCTTGGGATCAGGGGAGTCGCCAGTCACTCTGGGTGATTGCTCCCCTAACAACAATAGCCGACGGGAGAAAATACAATAAGACTTTACCTTGTCTTGCGCAACCTTGACAATACATGTAGGGCTTCGCTTGCGATGGGAGTCTAAAGCAATTTCAAGAGTATCATCTGCCGAGAGGGGAAAGGGTCAGACCAAAGCAAGAGATGGTTGGTCAACCAAAAGACCCGCTGGTGCTGTTGTGGTAAGGAGCATCTCAGTAGGTTGGGACAACGATGAACCAAAGCAATGCCAGGGGTTATCTGACCCCAATCAATTAAAGCAGGACAATCCAGATAAAAGGAATTTGTGTGGAGAATGCATACAGTATGAGCAGACTAGAGCAATCAAAGCCAGATCCACCTAAAGCCAGAGAGAGGCTTGCAGGGAACAATACTCCGTGCTTGTAATCCTACGTCGTAAGAAAACAGATACGAGCATGACCTAGTTTTTTTTCATTTAATCGTTACAAGTCCCAAATCAATATGTTATTAATGGCATTACTACACATACAGAACAATTCCTGTCCCAACAGCACAATAGGCAGTAACATGGTCCCTGTTACCTTCCAGACTGGATGCCTTTCTGGTTATGCAATGCCTCAGCAACATTCCAACCACTCAGTCAGAAGGATTCACAATGACAGGTTTATCTTGACTGTATCACAGTTGTACTTCACAGAGAGAGAGAGACTGTTTGGAAAGTTTGGAATAATTCTACGGCCACAACACAAGTCTAGGGCACGATAATAAGTTGAAGGCGAATCAAGATGGCTATCAGCAAATCATCTTCTCTACTTTGAAGTATGTTTCAAACATGAATAATATTGGGTTGAGTGACGGTGTGAATTTGGCCGAGACTGCTTTTCTCATTGCACAGTACCTATTTCGGACCCTTGAAACACTGGCAAAGTCTTGCATCTTTTCGTTGGCGATTAAAGATTTGCCAGACATCCTCACTTTGCAGGAACTAATCTCATGCTGGATAATCAAGCATACTTATTCTCTGAGTGGCAATTTCCATCAGATACAAGGATAGATCTTGAATTTTATATAAATGAAAGTGGATCTAAAGATTTACACCATCTTGTAAAGTTACATAAGCCACTCTGGGCTCATGACACACTTAAATAAGCAAAGATTATGTAACTCCTCCATAACTGCACTTTGCCATTGAATAGCCAAGCAAATTGAGTAGGTGCGCAGGAATTTACAAGTGAAGCAAAACATTGTACTCGATTCCTGCTTTTGTTCTCAGTGTGCATTAAGCCATGTTTTCACATGAAAAATAAGGTACAGCTGCGTAGCATTTCCTCCTGCACTGATGACTCACAGGAAGTTGGTGAAAAGTGAAAAATAAGTCTCACCACACACACACACACTCATGCACACACGCACACACTCAAATATACACAGAGCCACAAAGGAGTGCCAACGTTGTTGTGTGCTTGTCTTTGAAAGACACAGAACAGGAGGTGTTATTTTGCACTAGTCTGTGTACTGTAACGGGGCCTGCTTATGAATTCAGGATGGATGGTGTTATGTGTAAAGCCTTTCATGGAATGATTAATATTTGAAAAGAAACATGGCTTTTTTATCAGAAGAACATTTTCCCCATTTCTTCCTCTGCTCTTGATGTGAGCTTTGTGTCAGTACATGTTACAGGCTTTTGCTTTTATCTCACATGATTATATTACTACATCAGCTGCGGCCCCCCTCCCTCTCTCCCCCTCCCTCCCTCCCTCCC
>BROE01000020.1:5103961-5136132 GCA_036571765.1 Plecoglossus altivelis
TTTATCAGAAAACATTGTTCCCCATTCTCTTCTTCTATTGGAGCTTTTTGTCAGTACATTAACAGCTAGGCTTTATCTCACTGAATGAATAATAAATTAGCCCCTAGCATCGAGCTAGCGGACCCCCCTCCCGGCTCTCCCCCTCCCTCCCTCCCTCCCCTCCCCCCACCTCCCCCTCAAGATCAAAACAGAAACACCTTTCCTGACCTCGATTCCGGACACCCTTCCTTCATCGTTCTCTCCCCCCGTCGTGCCGCTCGTCCTTCCTCACTTCGCCGCGTCATCCTACACCTTCCGTTATCCTCCTCCTCCTTCACCTCCTTCCGCGTCTCCAACCTCAGCCTCCACGCACACGTTCTCGTTTCGTCCGTCGGTCACCTCGACACGGTCCCCCCCCCTGCACGTCACCTCACCGCGACCCGTAACCCGCCCCTTCCTCGCAGACCGGCTCGGTCCTTGAATCCTGGCTCGGGCCGACGCCGCTGGGAAACAGCAACGCCAGGCCTCGCTATTCCTCTGCATTCCTGGAATGACTCGTCTGCAGGATCTCATTAAACTTATCAATTAGTTGATCAAGGCTCCATGCTGCCTGTGCACATTTCTTGCAGTCTGCGCATATCTGCTACCAGACCTCTGGAGAGAGGCCTGTCTTCGACATGTTCCATAATGTCATGGAATACAAAACAGGATGAGTGCTGGTAAAACATATAGTAACCTCGACACCCCTTTGCGTTTTTTTAAATAAATAGTTTATGTTTTTGGACTCCTGCTTTAGTTACATGAGGATTTCCAGATGAGTATCAGTGACAGTTTAAATCTGCATGAGGTGCTGTAGTTAAAGGAACGTGAATTCCCCACCCCCTCCGCATCATTACTACAGGTTAACAGTCAGTGTGACTCATAATACAAATTGGGTTTCTGCACAAAATATGTCACCATTACATAACATAACAGTATGAGTAATAAAAAAGACTAAATGAAGTGGTGAAATCGATGATAATAGAGTCATTCGGAAAGGGAATCTTCATGACTGTATAACAAAGACACATTTGTCAGACTTGAACTGAATCCTTCTGAGAGAATCGACATAGAAATAGGCTGTAGACGGTGAAGCAAACAAATAGTACAGATTGCAAAGATTTACATGTCCCTCAAGTATTCTGTTTATTCAACAGAATTTGGAGGGTTGTACTGGACAGCTTCAACTGTTTTACGGCAATGCTGACAGAATTTGACCGTTAATCAACAACTCACTTCAGGATCAACGTTAATGCCACAGTCATTTATCATTTGACAGTCATAAATGACTAAATATGTGAGCTCGTTGGATTTCATTCTCAACACTTATCCTAATTTGACTGCATCAGTACTTGGACTGTGAGAAGGTATCTAGAATTGGTACAGTAGGTTTGAACATTCATTCCATGACTTCAAATGGAACATGTGATTTTGTCTGAACGGTGCAGAATGTAGTGTGAGATCAATGTAAATATAAATACCAAAATACAGGATTGAAGGAACACATCTTCGCTTTTCCCGGTACGATGTCGTTAGCATGGGTCTAGCTGAGTGCCTTACCCGTAATTTCATTTTCTAACAACCCTTGTAGAAAACATATTTACAATGTTGGTTCCCCAACAGATCACAGATCAGTTAGATCACAAAGACGGATCCCTGTTGTCCTTGGCACGTCCAAAATGTTGCTGTTAAACAACTTCAATGCGGCACAGGATTTAAACAGCATGTTGGGAAAACACTGGCTCAAAAAATAGAAAAAGCAACATTTGCAAACACAAATAGAGACACTGTCAATTTAACACAAATAACACAATGTCACAATGTCTATGTGATTCAGTGGGCACAGTACTGCTGGAAGCAAGAGACAGACAGTGCTTTCTATCTTTTATCTCCCTCTATAATGTGCACAGGTGCAGCTTAATTCAATTGGAAAACGTTGCCATGGCATTACATGAATATGTCCATGCTACCAGTACAGCTGTTGTCATGGAGATGATATGACTTGTTTGAGATAAAATGAAGTCTAGTTCAAAAGGAGCATACTGTTTTCATTGTGTTCATTTTATTTGTGGTATTTGTTCCACATCTACTGTAGGAAATTTAATTGATACCGCACAGTCCCTTGCTTCGGCAATAGCCTACAATAATTAGGCATTTGATTAATGTTGGCAGATTTCCACTGGCACACAAGAACTGGTACGCCAGATAGACTACAAACACTGAATGGTTTATAATACTGCCTTTGGAATTACGATGTCAAAGCAAATTTTACAAAGCTCCAAAAAGCACTTTACAACATTTTATGGTTGAGTGGTGACCTTTTTAGACAACTTTGCAGCAAAAGAAAAACCCTCCACCTGCGTTGCTTTTACAGGTGGTTCAACACCACCTCCGATTTCACAAGGAGACTTGCTTGCAGTTGGGCAACGGAGAGATTTGATTGGCAGGTTGTGGGGTTGTCCCATACTGAGCCAGTCTGACTGAGAATCATTCTTTCACTTTTCACATTTGAACAATCGGTTCGTCATCAGTGTTACTTTTCTTTCTGAAAACCGAAGGGCGGTTCTGGGAAATTAACGACAGTAGGTTGTGCTGCATCTGTACTCTGCATATCTGCTGTATCTCTACTGTATCTCTGATGTATCTCTACTGTATCTCTACAGTATCTCTGATGTATTTCTGATGTATCTCTACTGTATTTCTACAGTATCTCTGAAGTATTTCTACTGTATCTCTGAAGTATCTCTACAGTATCTCTGATGTATCTCTACAGTCTCTCTACTGTATTTCTACAGTATCTCTGAAGTATTTCTACGGTATCTCTGAAGTATCTCTACAGTATCTCTACTGTATCTCTACAGTATCTCTGAAGTATCTCTACAGTATCTCTACTGTATCTCTACAGTATCTCTACAGTATCTCTACTGTATTTCTACTGAATACCTGGTGCCCAATATACAGCACAGCAACACGTATGAAGATATAGACACGAACAAGGAAGTTCAGTGGTGCATCATTTACATTTGTACTCATTTGGTTTTGACAACATGTTAATCGTTTGAACTGTTTTGTTTCAGGCAAGGATTTGATGGGGGGGGGTTTCTTTACCTTTATTTATCCTTGAAGGGTTTGATAAGATATCTTTTTCAAGAACGTCCTTTCCAAGAAATGCAACGCCATGTAAAGACATCATGGCTGTCATGACATAAACTTCTGATCTAGTTCATCTAGCAAAGTAATGTAGTGAATAGCATAAGTATAAAAAAATCTCTACAACTCAAAAAATTCTCCACATTCAACGGGTAGGGAATCAGCTTCCTTCATCCATGATTTTGAAACATCAATCTGGACAAGCTCCTCCAATTTATTTGGAAGCTGATGAAGTATACATGAAAGCCCTTTCAACATATTCAGTTGTGATGTTAGCAACAAATAACTGGATTTTACCCAGCAAACTACACAAGTTTACACCACTTCTTGGGTGTGTAAAACAATCCCCAAATAAAATGTTTATAACACCCAAGATGGCCTTGTAAATCAAGATTTGGCCATGACTGAGCAGGTGGTGTAATCTGCATCTTGGATATAGTGGCCGACACTGACTGTGCAAAGACAAATCTGTGTACTAGAGATACAGTAGAGGGGAGTTTTCACCCTCAGTTAAATGCGTGGGAGCACGTCTATTCAGTTTGTGCCTTCAAGCCATCAGTTAGTTGAAAGGAAAGTTAGTGGTGGGATTTTTTTAACAGCCGCTAAACAGACAGTATTGTATCACTGTTGTCTTGGACGAAAAAACACTGTGAACAGCCAGTATTGGCTAGATGAGGTTTGAGAGAAATGCAACACGTGTGCCCAGAAGATTTTAACAACCACATTAGTCACTATCACCTAAGACAAGGTAGGTCATGAAATTCATTTTAGTAAAGAATTAGTAAATATATCTAGACTCAACAAGGTAACTGTATTTTCTCACTCAACACTGTTCCGGTTTGTGAAATAGTAAGTATGTATATATCACAATTATATTTTACAGTATGCATACAGTCTGAAAAACTAGCATTATCAAGTCACTGCCTTTGTGACCGATAAGATGAGCATGCCAACTCTATACATATTTCTACATATATTAAAAACATTTGTTCCCTTGAGAGACATACGTATACGTGTACTCGAACACAGGCAGTGGCTATCATTGTTGCAATGCTCCCCTAAGAGAAATGGAAATGTGGTCTCGTTCATTTCCAGCAGAGAGAGCTGAAGTGGCAATAGGCGGCTGTCTGTTGGCTGACTGCCTGTTAAGTACAGAGTATCTTGACCTTTATCTTGTAACCTGGTTGGCTAGCTAACTGATTACCAATCTCCTTTGGCTAAGTTTGTTGTATTGACTTGAAAGGGTTAAGAGTGCACCTCTGGATGTTTACTGTTAATCGTTAGGGTTGGGAATGGTGGGGTAAAAGCCTGCAACTTGGATGCTGTGCATTGTGGGATGTGCAGTTCTTACACCTCTGTCACAGTGCCCACAAATCACACCTTCCACTACCTCCAACCAACAAGCTTGGCCCACAACATTGTATTTCCCCAATGCAACGTTTGACATGACACGTTCATAATGAGTGGCTTAGTAGGTTTGTTGCACGCTGTGTATTCCATTTCACTGCTTATTGGTTTTGCATCCTTGTAACATGGCATATTCCTCCATCTGCCAGTTGGATGTTGCACTACATATGACACTAAACAACAAAGACTACCCTGTTTCAGCACTGCCTCTCTCACTAGACCTGACCGTCCTGAGTCAGGGCAACTCAGACGAGTTGCTAGCGCTCAGGGAATTCATGTCTGAGGGATACGTCAGGCCCTGTCATATAAAACGTGAGTGCTTTCTCCGGGTAATTGAATCACATACTTTTATGGAGCATCAGCGTGCGCCGTGCGAGTAGTTAGAGACACAGTAGACGAACTCTAATTTGGCATTCTTTCACTCTCAGTGATACATAGAATATGCGCCATAATTACAGCAAGGTAATGGTGTGTGAGGTCGAGTGAAATGCGAACAGACTGTGCTGTGCTTAATGTCAGCTGTCTGGAAGCACATCAAACTGGTTTGCTCTGGAATTGATGTCAAATATAAGCCTGCCCCTTTCATGACCACAACCAAGAAAATATTTCTCATGGAGGAGAAGATGACTGAATGATTGGAAGCCTGTATTTTGCCATAAACGAAACCAATCGTAAACGGTTTCTGGAGCATTGGTTGAGTCATTTCTTTAAACGGTGTGTAGGTAGATATTTAAGGTCAACTACCTGCACTCATTAAAAAGCTCTTAGATTTCCCAGGAATTCAATAGAAGTACTACTTTCAACGGTGCAGCTATCTACAACAACGTATACATTCCATTACTTACCTGCAACTCTCCTCGTCAACTTCACCATACCCAGAAAGAGTCAATCGCGCAATAGCATACTAGTGGTGTTGGACACACATCAGTTTGGGAATTCGCATATTTGAGGTATTACGAGGATATTTTCAGTTGTAGAATTTTTTTTTACAAGCACGACTAAAAAGTTAGCGAACAGGAAAAAGAGACCCATCTGTGCTGACTGAGTATCGCACAGATTGATTGTAACAGACGAGCGTGTGTGTCTCCAGGACCAAGTCACCTCTGCTCTGCAACAGCAGGTATATTCCTTGTCATATTTTCCATCATCCTGCCGATCATATAACGTCAGTGAAAGGAGAAGGCTGGAGAGAAGCAGGCCAGACAAGCGTTCCACAACCCTTGAATAAACTCAATGTGACAAGATGGTTACTTTCTTTCTCTGCTGTGACAGTTAATTCTGGACTAGGAAAAACGTCAAAAATGTTTAGCCGCGCTTGACTAGAGTTAATTACGGAGCCTGAGGCAACTCTGACTGGAGCTGCAAATGGTTCTGACTTACAGATAAAACTCCATTTATGAAGAACGTTTTGAGCTACAGATCTAATTTACTTAATATCAAATATTTAGGCTACTGCAATTAAAGGAACTGCGTCTACATGGTTGAAAATATTACATATTTGGGTGATGCTGGCTGATGTTGATGGACCACAGACCTCTGAAAGTCACAGCATGCAGAGAATGTTTAAGCACGCTCCAAACACTACAACTTCACTGTGTTCATTTGGTTCCGTTAAATAGGTTATCGTTCATTTAACACCCAAATATGATTGTTTGATTACTTTACACTCCAAAGAAGTCAAACTAGAACCAAACATTAAGTGTGATTTTCTTAAATCGACTGTTTAAAAAAAAACAAAAGAAAAGAGAACAAAAAGCATGACAATGCAGGAATTAAAAGAGGGTGCAAACAACCTTATAGTACACGTTACTATGGAACTTTAAAGGAGTTTGACATTTAGCTTTTGAGCAACGGCATCCTCTGACATTTATGGTTTTTGACCACCTGGTAAAAAAAAAGACTTCATCATCAACCTTTCACTGTGTGTTTCCTTCCACCAGCCCCCAGTGCTCCTGCAGTGGTGGTAGCATCTGCTGCTAGTCACAGAAATGTTACATTGTGGTTACATCGCTTCCTCCTCGCAGTCTAACGGCACAGGCACACGACTGCCTGTGAAATGTTAATTAACGCAATCCTGCTAGCAGGGCCCAGGGTCAGTGTGACGTGAACTCAGTCCCAGTTATCAGACCCCTATCGATGGCCCATGAAATGAGATGATATGAGATGCCGTTAGGACGTCGCCAGGGTATACGAGACTTGCTGGTTGAAAATGGGCTCATAATAATATGATGTGCTCCACAGCCACATTCAGTACCGTTACCAACCTTACGCAGTAGCGTTCTTTACAGGCTGATAGTCTGCGTGGACGTTGCAGTTTAACTTTAAATCAACAATCACACAAGGGCACCATTTTGTAGGTCGTGTTGGCTATTTTGTTACCTGTAAAGAACCATGTGATTGTTCCTCTAGAATAAGGCTTTTGAAAGTGTGGAGTTGTTATTTAGCCTGATCATGCTCATTAAGCTGAACTCATTTCCACGTGAGATAGTGGAGGAATCAGATGTGTACACAAATGGAGCATACTCTGCTCTTTCTCTCTGGTCTCTCTCCCCCCCGGTCTCTCATTCTGGTCTTTCTCTGTGCACCCTCTCTCTCTCTTTCTCTCTCTCTCTCTCTCTCTCTGCTCTCTGGAAGGCGTTGAGTGCAGACAGACAGTGGTCTTCATTCACACACTGGAACACACATCTGCTCAGGGTGTGAATGCTGCTGTCATTCCCTTCCAAACCAGCACAACAGAAACACAGTCATTAGTATTGTGTGCTTCGTGCCTCGGCATCAAGCGACTACTACCCTTGACTAATTTTCTGTTTGTATCGAGAAACAAAAGCTCAAATCCCCTGTGGGCTCAAAGTGGCTTTAAAGCACATCATACTATGCTAATTACTTTTTGCATGATTAATTGGACCAGTTAGAATTAGTGTAGGAAGAGAATGATTCTTGGCAAGGTGCAAAACATTAATTAGTCATGAAAAACGTTTATTAATGTTCAAACTTAATCTCTCTGAATACAATGGAATTAAGAGTTAATATGTGGCATGGCCAATCAGTCTGGGCCTCACTGGGTATAATGAGTGTTACTGGCAACAGTGCGATAGCTCACCCCACACAAACCTTTCACACACACTCACAAACACACACACACAGACCATACACATGCACACATACACACAGACTTACCCGGGCACACAAAAGCACTCACCCACACATACATACTCTTTGCAGGTCTATCCCACTCTCACCCTTTAGCAGCTTATCATCGTCCATCATTAAAACAACATGTCTTCTACATCCTGAACATAATCCTGAATGCGAATCATGACTCAGCGGCCCCTATTACAGTACACATCTGGCCAAACAAATCCCAAACAATATGGCAATAGGCAATCGAGATAAAGGCATGGAAGGATCAAGTAACGCTGCCACGCACTCGTTCCATAACATCACGGTGCACTTTAAGGGTGTATTGCGGATGTGGATGCGAGGCCAGTCTGTAGGTATCTGGAGACTGGGTCCAAGGGAAAGAGACAGTATATAGCTTCAGAGACGCCTGGAGATGGGCAGGGTGTCGTGTCAGGAGGCTGTGGGTGTTCTCTCCACCTGCTCGAGAGGCCGCGAGAAGGCTTGAGAGTTTCCACCGTGACTCGGAGTGGCTTCTGAGCGGGCGCCCGGAGGACCAGCTCGTCACACTTTTACCTGAAGCCCCGGACCTTCACCTGCAGTCTCTGCCGTGGGCCTGTCACGCAACAGCCGGCGAAGCGTTCGTCGTTACCGTGGGACCGGCGAGAAGCGAGGTAGAAGTATGAAGTGTGCGTCTCTGAGAAGTGGGGGTAGTCTCCACTGTGAACGCGACTGTCCTTTATTAGGCTTCCTGAAAGAGACATGGCAAAATTCAGCTGATTGGCCGGCATGACACGAAGGTCTGATTTCTACATAGGCTCGATTTATACGGAGGTTTGACAAGAGCCGGGGCTGCAATCTGGTGCAGGGTGACTCGCTGACAGTTCTCTCTGCCTTCTCTGGGAAAGAGGACAGTTATAGCGGAGCAAAGTGCAGTTACAAGGCCTTTTGCTCTGTCATGTGTGACCCATCCCTGTGAGTTATTAAATAGAAGAAGAAAAATATGACTCTCACATCATGAGCACAATCTGCTCTGGATGCATAACGAGCATACTTGCCTAAGATCTCAATAGGTGGATTAAAGGATTTATGAGAGTTGCGACAGGGACGTTGTCATTAAAATCTTGAAGATAACGTCCACATGGCCACTTTTAATGAGCCGGCCTCCTACTGTTTATACTACCTAAACAGCATCCCCTCCATTTTGGGAAAATGCACGTCGGAGCAACATTGCGTTGATCTGCTTCGTGTTATTAGTACGCGTCCTTTGGTAGTTTGTTTTAGCCCAGACAACCTCCGTGTAATAGCACTGGGCCCCATGTTTTTACTCATCCAACACTAGGAAGTCACATACTGTAAAACAAACTGAGCTGAAGTCATTCAGAGAACTGAGCTCTGAAACAAGACCTCTCACCTCATTTGGGCAAGTTGAGTGGATGCTATGGTGCACAAATAGACTTGTTGTGAATCAATTTAAAAGAGCCAACAGCAAAATAATTGAATGCAAGTCCACTTCAGAGCCAGTGGCTGTGAGCTATTATATTATAAAGGCATTGACAGCGATCTATACTATCAAGTATTATTCCAGAATTATAGTGGGTGAACTCATCTGGTGTGCAATCTGGTTCCTTATTCTTTATGTGACTTTTATGAAAATCTCTTGAACAGAAATTATATAGAAGAGCAATAATGTCCAGCACTAATTTAATACCTTATTACCATAAGCCTGGTGCAATGCATGCATAATAAATTGTTGTATCTTAAACGGCTCAGGCATATGGTTGAGAGCCGGATTCCCTTCAAACTGCACCACATTTGCATGATAGGATGTGAGAGTTGGATGGATTTGGGGATTATATAAAACACAGCTTCCATTTCCAGTTCATTGTACTAAAGAGAGGTATCACGTTCTCACAGATGGCAAGGAATTTGGAAACAGCCACAGTGAATCACAAAATGTGCACAGGAAAAAACACTTCAAAGACTCTCTCGTTTGACTTTTTGTCGAATATCTACCAATGTGTGGTTCTTGCAGTATTTCCTGTTTTGAAAAGAATTACAGCTAGAAAGAGTTCAGCTGCATCTAGACCCAGTGTTGTTACAATTATGTCAGCCATGGAATTATCTTTATAATCTCTGTGCTTTTCAATAGATAGTTCAATGGGCCATGTCAGGACAATCATAATCTCTACTCTTACTTCTTTGGTAAAAGTCAGTTTAGGACAGACATAATCTCAACGTTGACTGGCTGGTTTGACCAAAGTGATCAACAAATGTTGACTGGTACAGTCCTGTAACAGCTGTCCAGGATCTAGGAGACCAAGCCTGGTCACCAAGGCAACATGGAGAGCCCACAAAAAAGCTAATTTGGTCTTCAGGTTTCATACAGTGCTGTAGCTGGGTCACAGAGCAATTACAGTATGTTGGAGCAAACCCTTATTTTCATTTAGGGACTGATGAAACCTTACGACCCAATATATCCTAACCCAAATATCAAAAATAATTTAAAAAATCACATCTTCTTCATCCTTCCAGAAGAACAAGCAAGCAAATAAAGCATTTCATTGTCAGGATGACTCTATCTTTCCCATGTCCCTGCTGTTTTCCCCTTCACCCAGGTGATACAAGGTCTTATCTCCTTATCAACATGATTACGGAACATGACAGTTCATAGAAACTCCATGAAGCTCAAAGCAGTTCTCAGCGTTAGACTTTTCAAGCAGCCAAATACCAGTGGCCAGGTAATGTTTATTCCTCCTGAAGGCAGAAACAAGGTTGTGTTGTATTCTTCTGCTGTGTTCTCTGTGTCTGACACAGACACATCCAACTCTACTGGAGAAAGGTCAAACATACAGAAATGAGCTTGCTCTCCATTTTCACTTTGAAGACATCAGCATTGTTGGCCAACACGCCTGTTCAACACATTCTGTCATGGATGCCAATGTTGTGATATCAAGTCACATGCGTTCACATGTATAATTGACTTATCTTTATTATTGTGTATGAATTAAAATTAATCGGAAACTAATAGAAATTTCAGTTTGTAATACATCACACAATCAACCTGCATTATAATTCTGCTGTGTCCATGCGAAGTCGTAGTTGACCAAATTGCTGAATGCACTTTCAATCTTCTCTTTGTCATTTTGCTTCACATTCCTTGTAATTGTCTACTTCAAGACCAATCACAGGCAGAATGGACTCTAAAATTAGGTTCTGATGAGTCATCTATGAAATCATCTTGTAAAGGTTACCTGATTCTACGGAGCAGTAAAAGACCGTTGAATATGATCAGGGTTGAAACCACAGACTAAAGTGCTGTCGTGATGTGTCTCGTGCATTCAGACCCAGAGACAAGGATGTTGGCCCGAAACAACACTTAGCTACTTTACAGAAGAATCTGTTCAGCGAACTCAGTAAAGGAAGTCAAAGCTAGTGGTTAACCAGTACGGTCCTTTTGCATAATGGCCATAGAGCCATGCATGGTCGAAATGTATTTTGTATTGCGGGGCCCAAAAAATATATCAAATTCATTCAATGTGTGGATTTCTTCAATGTAACGTGAGAAAACTTCAGTTACAAAAGTGTCACCATATGTTTGTGCCTGTTCTGGAACTTTCAGTGAACTCATTTGAGCAGAAAGGAGAGAGACACAGGGTCCAATAAGAGTCAGCCCACTGAGAGGACAATCTGACTGGCGTTCCCTCTGAAGCTGTCACCAAGGAAGTCATTTCATTTCAAGTCACTTCAACCACGTGCTTCAGATGTGGTTAAACAACGTCGTTTCCTGGTGGAAAAAAAAGAGCGATTCTCTTTTTCGAAAATGAAGTGTTTGGAGAGAAATGGGTTGTAGAGGGAGAGTCTCAGCTAAGAGACAAGTAACATAAACTCACGCAGAGAGCTTTGGGTGTGGGAGACGAGAACCAGTTTCTTGGAGTTCAAAGTTGCCTATAGCGAAGACCACCAAATGCATGGTTGGCTGACTGCCAGTCAGATACTATGTGGACATATGGAGTCAAACAAATATGTTTTTACTGACAAGGTGTAAAGGGTTATTGACACTGACAATGTTATAACATTTAGAAACAATTGCTTTTCATCACCTGAATCATCCTAGTATTGTTACCGTATACTGAACGAATAGCAGATACTTGAAAATGACGGTCTGCTGGTCCAAATAAAGCTGGATGTATTTTTGTCAAAGAGATTATTCAAATCAAATTATGGAAATCCACCATACACTGACTGGAGAAAGATTGGAAACAATCATGTCTGTTAGCACAATTACACGTGCTAAAGAGGAATCCTGGCATGTAAGATAAAAATAACAGACATTTTCTTATTAATGGTGATCACTCTTACCCATGCTGCGGAGTGAGTTGTTTTTACAAAGAAACAAGAAGACGTTCTGGACACTTTCAAGCCTTAAAAGCATCCATTTAAGTAATAATGAGAATGAGAAATGTAGGACATAAGTGAAAAAGCAGATCAATTATGTATGATTAGGATGGTTTTAAAAGCTTTATGGGGGAATTAAAAGGACTATATAAACAGAACAGAAAGTACAGAGTAGCTGGGTAAATGCCAGACAATAAACTGTAAATGAACTCAGAGTGGACAGGTGAATGAGGAGATTAGTAAGCTCTTGTATTTGCAGGACAAGTCACGCTTTCGGATGGAGAACATCCATGTTTCGCATATTTGAGATTGTTACTGAAATTCAACTTCAATTTCATTTTCGCATCCAATGTTCTTTACAGAATGGAAATATCCCCTTGGCCTGTGCGTCAAACGTAAATAACAGTCATTCTAAATGCAACTTGAAAAATAACTGATTGTGACTCAGGAACAGCGGTAGAGGACAAACTGGAACCAATGCTACTCTGCAATGATTTTGACGTTGGTATGGACTGCTTTGTTTCAACAGTGCAGGGATGGAAAGGGAGTTTTCTTTTCCTGAAATCTTCGGAAGACGAAAAAAAAAAAAACACATTTCAAAAACACATCATAAGTCGACGTGATTTTCCATTGGGGGGAGAAAAAAAATCAAAGACGCAACATCAGTAATGGTAAAACAATCTGAAGAAGACCAGCAGAATAATAAACATGTTAAATGTCTGTTTCAAATGTGTTACGTCTGTTATGTCTATGTGTATTTATTCATTTCAAAACATTTATGAAATCGGTGAGAAGTTTAACTGGAAAGTAGACAAGTTTGATAGCTGACTTTGTATCTATACATGGACTCCTCTCCCCTTCACATCCCTGGCACAAACACCATGCATGTTTTCACCTCTGAAGCGATTTCACCTGATTTATATGACAGGCCTTTAACCCCACGCGTGCCTGCACATCCGAATCACAATACACCCAAGGGCAAACAGGACCAAATCTGGTTCACTGTCATTCATTGCTTCAACTCACCGCAACTCCAACAAATCACATGTTGTGTTACACCCCCTCTCCGGAAAAATGCAGGACTGATAGCATCAGGTCAATGTGGATGTGTTTGTCTGATGGCTATAATCTAGTATCATTTTGAGTAGTGATGCTGCATTCAAAGCTGGTGCATTGTCTGATACTAAGGGAGGAAGTTATTTTTGGAAAAAAAAACGATGTTTCAAATTCGAATCAAAATGATGTGTCAAATCAAAATCAAAATGATATGTCAAATTGAAATCAAAGCGATGTATGTCAAATTCAAATAAGAAATTGTACAGTACATTCACACACCTCAGAACTGACATGGAATCATTGAATTGTACATAGGACAACATGCTGTTGCTTTCACACACTGAATGACCTTTCATCAATACTTTTTCTGTAACTGTGAACTCAGTGTGTTTCATGTAACTTAAAAAAAAATAGCCACGTCGATAACTGTGTATCAAACTATAGCTTGTAAGATTCTTTAAAGCAGGTTTTTAGAGGAACACCGTCACACAAAACACATCTAAAATAGATAAGACTGAAAAGATGGTTGATTAGACTGGATGGTAAAAACTAAAATCATCAATGTATTGTCACTGGCAGATAATGCAGATAAGAAATGTATGCCTGTAATTATGTGATGAGACATTGATGTTTGTTTCAAAATCATAATTGTCTTAGATTAATCTGTGAATATTTAAATACATTCAGACTAAAACACCAAAGGAGGCCAAATGTGGTAGTTATGTTATATAATATATACAGTTGCATTAATCATGATGCAATCATTTACATAACAATAAATCCAGTGCAGTCCTTCTGAGAGGTTTTGAATATATTTACCGTTCACAACAGACAAAACAGGTAGCTCCTGGAGCAATATTTTTTTGTCAAACAATCAGCGTCCTACTGCCAAACATTAAACTATGCACTGTTACAAATGGGAAGAAAACCCAGAAGGAACGCTGTCTCCACCTGCAGTCCGATGTTCTGTCCCGATTCCTCATTTTCTATGTGTGAAAGGCGCTCTCTACAGGCCAAAAACTGGATCACATTACAGTGAGAGAGTGAGAGAGTGAGAGAGTGAGAGAGTGAGAGAGAGAGAGAGAGAGAGAGAGAGAGAGAGAGAGAGAGAGAGAGAGAGAGAGAACTTTTTCAATCTTATTGCCATACTATCCACGATGTTTTCCAATATCAATAATCAATAATAATAGATGACGAACCGTGCCAGTCTCACACGTACTAGTTTTTAACCTGATGAAATCGACTTGGTCAATTCACCGGATCAGTTTTTGTAATTACGAACTAGAGTAATTACGAACCTAGCCAAAACCTTGCATGAGCTCCGCTCAGTAGAGCCTACCCTGGACACAAAACGAGTGTACCCACACTGGTCAGTCACTTTCGAGACTAGGGAGGGAGAGCCTTGTCAACCGGATGACGATTGACGTCGCTGCGGATTGCATTTTTGCATGACACGGGTTTTGCATCAAACATGCCTTTGCGATATCTTTGTCGTCTGCTCTTTTGATTCGTCTCATCCTTAGAAACTGATGACATGACAGCCTTTTTTCTCTAACACAGGTAAATGGCTTACATGCTACATCATTAGCACTCACGTTATTTGCTAGCTGGCTGGCTAGCATGTTGTTACTGTGTCCAGCTGTCTGCTCGTCTTGATTTTCTAAGGTGAGTCAACTTGATAGTTAAGTTAGCTGTCATAGCTGGTTAGATTGATGTCAGTGGACTAGTTAGAAAGATGGTGTGGTATTCGGAGATGTATCGATCTAGCTTGCCCTGGCCCCAGAATTATCCTGAAATGTGTTTGCTAGGTTGCTAGTAATTTACAATATAACTGGCTAATGCTAAGGCTAGGTAGCCAGCTAACTAGCTAACCACAACAAATACACTACACTACGAGTCAGCTTAACAGGACAACTAGCAAACTAGCCACCTAGTAAACTAATCAGCCACCTGCCAATGGGAAGGCTTGTTGGGTAGCTAGTTACTATTTAAGATCAACCCCTTTAACAATGGTGGAGTTTGACTGTTCAGCCAGCTAGTCAAACAGCTAGCTAAGCAGTAGATAGCTAAGCTAACATCAACAAGTCCGCTGGCGTTGTTTACTGTACAGTACCCTGCTGGCTGCCAGCTTTGGCTCTTCCCGGTTATCGATGTATGTTTGCTTCTCCTGACTAGCTAGCTTTATAACATTATTATTTTGTGTGACTCTATCGCGATCTCTCTCTCTCTTTTCTCTCGATCTTGAACTCCACAACTCATGTTGCGGCGCTCCTATTTTAAATGAGCCGAATTACATTCTTCTTCACCTACTTAACCTACAAGCTTGCAAGAAAAGTGAAATTATTTTTTATTAAACCTGGTAGAGACAAGTCAGACATAGGGCGAGGTAAACATGTAGTTGGAACGGACATCGAGATGGTTCACCTAGGGACTGTCAGAAGGTGTTGCTAACTCACTGCACACATTACAACTGATTGCGCTCAAGATGACCTTTAACTGCTAACACAGCAATCTTCCACCATTGAGATTAGTTTAGATCACTCTACTGTTCGCAACAACACACATGCTAGCCAGCTTCACACAAAGGCATAGGCTACCTTTTTTGGTGTGTTTTTTAAATCACAAGTTTGTCCCGTCATTTGTGTCGCTCTTGTCAACCATCTACGTTCATGCTCACTTCTCCCTGTCACTGTCACCATCGCACGGTGAAACCAGACTTCCTTGACCTCTTTCTGTGCAGGGAGTGAGCGGACCCAATAGTCATCAACACCACCATGTACTCAGAGTGGAGGTCCCTGCACCTGGTTGTGCAAAGCGACCAAGGTCACCTGAGTGTTCTGCACAGTTACCCCCCGGCAGTGGGCCGCGATGTGGCCAACGCGGTGGTCAAGCCCCTGGGGGTCTCCCTGGGAATCCCCTCCTCAGACAGCCTGCTCAAGACCGACAAAGAGGTGAGTAAGGAACCTTCTAACGTCGAGGGTTGTGAACGCTGGACTTTTAAAAACGAAGTAGAAGCCTACATGTCCGTTTTAAAGAGCTGTTTTTTGGGGGGTTGATATGTTAATCCGTTTGAGGAAGTCGCATTCTCGTTCCGTTGTGGAACAGAGAGGTAGGAAGCCGTTTCATCTTTGTTTGCGCACAGTTCATGCTGCTGTTCCGCCTGTTTCCTTGGAGCTGAAGGGCCATTTGATTAGTGTGGTTCCTCCCTTTTTTTTTTTGAGGAGAAAACCCATCAAGGCGGAACGGTCACCTGCTCACCTACACTACTTGCCCCCCGGCCCCCTGGGCTGGCAAATGGAAAGTTTTCCTTTGCTGTGCATGATTGAAAACACCCCCCCCCCCCCCCCACCCCAAACACACAAGCACCCCCTCCCTTCCCTCTCTGCGCTCCATTGTTTTCTCTCCCTCCCTCGCGTTCTTCGTTTCTGTCCCCCGCCCCCCCCCTCTCTCTCTCTCTGTAACTGATTGCGGAGTGAGACAGAACAGCCCTGGCCTGGGGTTTCTGTGGACTCGGCTTGTCCATGGAAAATGTGCTCACTTCCCCATGTTTGTGTACTCTCCAGCAGAAACCCAGCCTCTGTGCTGCTTGATAACATTGAGAGGATTTCCTTTGTATCCTCTTAGGGGGGGGGGGGGGGATTCGGCCCTGAGATTCTATTGACCAGTGTCCCCCCCCCCCTCTCCACCCCTAACCCCCACCACCCAGCGGACAACTCCTTGAGCACCCCTGACCGGAGCTCTGAGATAAGGCTGTTTGTTACAGAGTGACCTGGCAAAGAAAAAATGTCTGCCTTCTGCCAAAGAATGTACCCGCGCATGCCCTTATTAAGTGTCTACAGCCCTGCTCTTGTCTTTCCAGTTTATTTTAGTTCAGCAGATAAAGTCCCGGCCCATGGTCACTGATAGAGACTCACTTCGGTCCTAACTTGCCGGACTCTTTTATTAGGGCCAGCAGCTTCGATGGACGTTAGCCTCCGGCGGTCGAGCAGTCCAACAGGAATAGGCTGTGAAATGAGCAGTTGCGTTTGGTCTCTGACCATGGAGGAAGCCCATGGAGCAGGAGTGAGGGCGTCCAGAAAGTCGGGGCTTGTTTACATAAACTATACTAAGCACTCTGCACACTTCCTGTTTTCTCTGAAGTGAGACACAGGCTTTTAACAAGAATCTGTCCTACCTGAGGAGGCCAGTTTTACATTTCCTGGAACCTGTTTTCTCAGTCTATTGTGATAAGACTAAAGACCCCCCCCCCCTCTCACCCCTAACCCCCACCACCCAGCGGACAACTCCTTGAGCACCCCTGACCGGAGCTCTGAGATAAGGCTGTTTGTTACAGAGTGACCTGGCAAAGAAAAAATGTCTGCCTTCTGCCAAAGAATGTACCCGCGCATGCCCTTATTAAGTGTCTACAGCTCTGCTCTTGTCTTTCCAGTTTATTTTAGTTCAGCAGATAAAGTCCCGGCCCATGGTCACTGATAGAGACTCACTTCGGTCCTAACTTGCCGGACTCTTTTATTAGGGCCAGCAGCTTCGATGGGCGTTAGCCTCCGGCGGTCGAGCAGTCCAACAGGAATAGGCTGTGAAATGAGCAGTTGCGTTTGGTCTCTGACCATGGAGGAAGCCCATGGAGCAGGAGTGAGGGCGTCCAGAAAGTCGGGGCTTGTTTACATAAACTATACTAAGCACTCTGCACACTTCCTGTTTTCTCTGAAGTGAGACACAGGCTTTTAACAAGAATCTGTCCTACCTGAGGAGGCCAGTTTTACATTTCCTGGAACCTGTTTTCTCAGTCTATTGTGATAAGACTAAAGATTTCAGAACGTCATTTCAACATAAGTGTTTATTCCTACCCTACAAACTGGGTCAAATATGATGATCTGCTGTTCAACTGTTGGCCGTCGGTCTGTGTGATGATAGGTGAAGTGGACCATGGAAGTGCTGTGTTATGGACTGACTCTGCCTTTGGACGGGGACACGGTCAAGCTGTGCGTGGACGTCTACACCGACTGGATCATGGCCCTCGTCTCTCCGCGGGACTCCATCCCCCAGCCTATCGTCAAGGAGCCCAACCTCTATGTCCAGACCATCCTCAAACACCTTCACAACCTCTTCCTGCCCAGGTAGACCCCCCCCTCCCCATCCCGGCCCCCTTCCAAGCCCACTCTAAGCCTCTCCTCAGGGCTTACAGTCAGTGGGTCAATATTCCAAGAATAAGCCTGTGTCCCAGAACCTATTTGCTGTTCTATTGACACATAGTTTTGTAGATACAACTGTTACATTTCTTGTTTATTTCTCTCTTAACCTCTCTCTCTCTCTCTCTCTCTCTTTCTGTCTCTGTCTCTCTCTCTTCTCCGTCTCTCTCTCTCCCCCTCCCACTCTCTCCCTCCCTCTCTGTCTCACTCTCCCTTGCTTTCTCTCTCTGTCTCTCTCTCTGTGTCTCTCTCCCTCTCCCTTCTCCCCTATCCCAGGCCGGAGCACTACAGTCCCATGCACTTCCGGCTGTGCCAGCAGGTTCTGACGGCGGTGCAGAAGCTGGCCAGGGAGTCGGGCAGCATGGCCCGAGACACCTGGGAGGTGCTGCTGCTCTTCCTGCTGCGCATCAACGACACACTGCTGGCCCCGCCCACTGTGGGAGGTCAGTGTGTACATGCTCAGGTCATGCACCACATGGAAGAACGCCAAACTTAAGAGATCAAACTTGAGACTAAACATAGAATTTGGAATTGACTTCAATCTCTCTATTGAACTCCATCTAGAGATCGTGTTGAAAGTGAACATAGAAAACATGAAGATAAGACAAATGGCAATTCAGTATATTATGTTTAGTTTTTTCCCCCAGACCACTTCCTGGTCTATGATGTGCATTATATTCAACTAAAATGTTACACATCTACAAGTGGGCAAAAAAACAGACTGTAGTATAAGTCCATATTATAATGTAAATTATCAGTTAGGTAAGAGATTGATTACTATTAACATAGTGGTGAATTGATCTCCTAGCTGGTAGTTCCTAAATCAGAACATTGTGAAATAGTTCCCATTCAGGCAAAGTCTGATGTCCACTGTAGTGCGAGTGCAAAATGAGGAAGCTATTGAAACAGCGACCTTCCCTTTAGCAGCAAAGGTACACAACTGACTTAACGGCATATCGTTAAATCGGTTCCTCCTGACTTTACTCAACATGGAAGTACTAACCAGTCTGCAACCAGTACAGACTGGTTCTTAGTTTTGGCCCTCTTTCCCAGAGCAGCTAGCTAACGGTTCAAGACTTTTGTGAATAAACAGCTGTGTCAGATGTTTGTGTGTGCCACTGACTGTCCTCCGCTCTGTCCTTCGCTCTGTCCTCCCCTCTGTCCTCCCCTCTGTCCTCCTCTCTGTCCTCCTCTCTGTCCTCCCCTCTGTCTTCCCCTCTGTCTTCCCCTCTGTCTTCCCCTTTGTCTTCCCCTCTGTCCTCCTCTCTGTCCTCCTCTCTGTCCTCCTCTCTGTCCTCCTCTCTGTCCTCCTCTCTGTCCTCCTCTCTGTCCTCCTCTCTGTCCTCTTCTCTGTCCTCCCCTCTGTCCTCCTCTCTGTCCTCTTCTCTGTCCTCCCCTCTGTCCTCCTCTTTGTCCTCCTCTCTGTCCTCCTCTCTGTCCTCCTCTCCCGGCGGCTGGTCCAGGCGGAACGGCAGAGAAGCTGGCAGAGAAGCTGATCAGTGTGCTGTTTGAGGTGTGGTTCCTGGCCTGCACGCGCTGCTTCCCCACGCCGCCCTACTGGAAGACGGCCAGGGAGATGCTGGCCAACTGGAGGCACCACCCGCCTGTGGTGGAGCAGTGGAGCAAGGTCATCGCCGCCCTCACGGCCAGGTAGATGGAACCCAATGGTCGTTTGTTGCCAAGTTCTGCCAAGTTCTAAAACATCTTGACGCAATTTGGACTACAAGTCCCACGATGCTGGGCTTCTCTTGGCTCGGTGCCCTGGTCAACCTGGACGGTGTTGTGCATCTGCAGACTGCTGCGCTTCACCTACGGCCCGTCCTTCCCGCCGTTCAAAGTCCCCGAGGAGGACGCCAGTCTGATCCCAGCTGAGATGGACAACGACTGCGTGGCTCAGACCTGGTTCCGCTTCCTCCACATGCTCAGGTGACCCTGCGAGCTCTCTACCCCACACCCCCCCCACACAACACACACACACACTCCGCTGATTAACAACGCAGCCTCTTCAAAACATGCTGAGGTGAGGCTACTATGTCCACCCTGCATGTACAGTGCTCAGCTGAGGGTTTATTAAGACATGCTCAGGGAGAAGCTCCAGCAAAGCGAGTGGAGAACTCTGCAGAATAAACAGCGAGCCTACCCAGCTGTGTTCTGGAGAACTAGGTTCTGGAGATCTAGGTTCTGGAGAACTAGGTTTTTCATTCCAGCCCACTCCATTCTAATAGTTAGCTGGTCGTCAAGGTTAACCCTTCAAGAGAGTAGATTCCCAGGTTTGGACAGCTTTAGTGCGCAGGATGTGGTTTCTGATCCATGCGGCGCATGACCCCCCTTCTTCTCCATCTCCTCCACGCTGTCCTGCAGTAACCCGGTGGACCTGAGCAACCCCGTGATCGTCAGCTCCACGCCCAAGTTCCAGGAGCAGCTCCTGGGCGTGAGCAGCGTTCCCCAGGAGCTCATCCAGCACCCCTGTCTCAAGCAGCTGCCCCAGATCTTCTTCAAGGCCATGAGGGGGGTCAGCTGCCTGGTCGACGCCTTCCTGGGTAAGATGACCCCCCTCCCCCGCAGACTCCCTCGGGAGCTCGAGATGATCGCCACCGGTTTTTTTTCCTCCTCAGATCTCCTTGGTTTTAAGACGTTCTCATGGTCGAGATTGAGACTAGTAGGGGATCGGTGGGGGTGATTAGAGCAGGGCGGTGATTGAGCATTCGACAGCGGATCAAGAGGTTGCACGCGTTGCAGTCCGTACCAGACAGCGACCTGCAACCCTGCTGAAAGCCGGCCCCTTACTGCGGTCGCAGGCTCTGCCGTTTCCTGTTTGCTATTGTTTCTTCTCACGTTGACCCATATCCTCCTGCCAGATGTGTCGTTGCTCGCCTGCAAGGGATGTTGAACGTGTTTATTTCCCTCCAGGTGTTGCGGTGGCAAAGAGAGAGATTCGAGAAATTCCACCGCCGTCAAACGCTGCTCAAAAAAACGTTCAGTATGAGCCAGAAAACGCCTCCCCAATCAGCGGTAAAAAAAAAAGACAAAGAGTTCTCCAAGAGTTCTACGCATCTCACGTCCAGACTGAACACAGTTAAAGTAGAGATATGTGGTTTCACCGTGAAACGCTTTTCCTGTCCGGTTCTTGGAAGTGTTTAGACTGACTCTACCTCAGGGCCCACAAAGCTGTCCGTCTGCCCCTTAGGCCTCCCAGACAGAAACCAGACATGGGTTGTTTCGTTACTTATTCTCCAAGCTACCTTTTGACCTTCTAACAATGTCTGGCATGTTTGTATAGACATCAAGCAGGGCTCCCTACCCCCACTCCCAACTGCTTGTGTACAGTACATATAAGCACCTGTCACACTTCACCATACTGCTCTTTGCTGCTGTAAACCAGATCGTAAACCTCGCACTGACTTTACTCACACGTAGGCTAAATGAGTCACAGGCTTGCATTGCACCGCTGGTATCCAAGCAGACAGTAGCTTGTTCATCTGAAACTCTCAGGACATGTGACAGGATGCATGTGGAGTCCACCATCCTCTTGTCATGAAACCTGCTGCGGTTTCCCTCGTGTGTCTAACTGCACTATTGTCTCCTCTGACCTCCAGGACTGACAGTCTCTAGGAACCACATACGAGACAGGCTCCCATCCATAGGTACACTTAACCCTGACTAAACCAAATCACCACAACAACTAATGGAAATGTTTTAATGGACCCATACTGACGCTAATCCTCAGAAGAGCGGACTCTATTTTCCGAACGTGGCTTCACCTTAGTGGGGGGTGGTGGTTCCAGCAGGCTGTCCTCTTCTTCTTCTTCTTCTTACAAACCAGATTCCTCCCACACAAAAGGGTTCTAGGGGTGTAGGACTAATGCGGGTGGGGGGGGGATGTTCCACTGTTAATTCTGACGGAGAAACGTTCACACACGACCCAGCAAACATGTTACACTCGGGGTCACCTTGTCAGAATGCAGTACAGGCCGGCAGATTGATTCCATGTGTTTGATCGATGGGATGTCTATGTATGTAACCCCAGGCCTTCTGTCTCTTGACATGTTTGTGTCACATTTCAGGCTGGCTCTCTGATAACTTTTCCTTCTTCAGGTGTCGCAGTGTCTAGGAACAATTTCCGCGAGCGCCTACCTTCCTATGGTACTCTGTAACACTCCCCACCAATCATAAGGGAGCTCAATGGGATGGATTTGCTGGGGGTTGGCAAAATGTGATTGTGTGGAAACGCTGCATGCTGTCAAGATGCTCAGTGTGTGTCTGAGTGTGCGTGTGTGTGGGAAAGGGGGGCTTCGAATCATCTGTAATCATTTTCTGTAACAGAAGCGTGTCTTTGTTTTGTTTTTTGTTTTTTTGCATTTCCACAAGGGTGTTCTTCCGGAAGCATCCACACATAAGCACATAAGCACTGGCAGATTTGTTTGCGCAGCATTGTGAAACGTTTGGCATTTATCAGCATTGACAATTTTGCATACGGTTGAAAATTTGGCATATGGGGGCAGGTGGGGAAGCTAGTGTTTGGTTTTGATCTCTATGGAATTGGGAAACACTCACCCAATCACTGTGCGTGTAGTGTGTCAGTGTGTGCAGCAGGTATGCATGTAGCCTGCTGGACAGGCTGGGGTCGTGGGGTCTAGACAGCAAAGATGTCCTCGCGTGAGGGGAACGTGATCCTTACAATGTCAAAGGCAGCGGGAGAGCTTCGGATGAGCGATAGAACATCGATTTGATTCGGATCTTCAGGGTCAGCAGACCCATTAGTCATGGCATGCGGCCACCTCATTGGCTGCGAGGTCTGGCAAATCAAAATCCGTCAGAAGCGTGCTATCCCAGGGGTGCTTCCCAGGGGGCAGGCCGGCTGCATTTTGAGTTTTGCCCTGTCGTTTTTCCTAAGGGTTAAACGCACATGACAAGCTAGGTTGTTGATGATACTAACATCCCAAATTTGCGTGGCGCATTTGATCCAAAATATGGGTGATGAGGGGGCGGGGAAAAACCTGCGTTTTTTACGTCGGCCACTTGAATGAGCTGGTGTTCACTCGCTGATCGTGGGCCAGTGTGGCATTGCTAGCGAAATAAATCCCATCTTGAGGAAGTTTTTCGGACTCTTGATATTTTAGTTTGACCTTTTTTCAAGGTAAGTCCTCTAATTCCCCTGATTCTCTACTGCAGGTATTTCCCGGCCCAGGTCGGACAGCGCCCCACCCACCCCGGTCAACAGGCTGAGTATGCCGCCTCCCCCGACAACCACCAACACCACGCCGCCTCACAGCCGCCGACACAAGCCCACAGGCGTCACCAAGACAACCAGCAAAGCCTCCACAGTGAGTTCCTTTTGAAGTCACTTGTTTTAGTCTCCAATTAACTTCCTCTCTTGTAATTTTGGTGGGGAACATTTCAATCAAATCTATTTTTTTTAAAAAGCCACGTTTAATACCATGTTCCAAAATAAGGTTCCTCATAATTCTCACCTTCCAACTCTTCCATCTCACACAGGCCAGCACGGCGCACCAGTCCAAAGTAGCCCACCAGACGTCATCCTCCTCCCCTCTGTCCAGCCCCAACCAGACCAGCTACGAGCCCCGTCCGCTGCCCGCCCCCGCCAGGCCCAAGGTCAACAGCGTTCTCAACCTGTTTGGCCAGTGGCTGTTTGATGCTGCCCTAGTGCACTGCAAGCTGCATGCAGGTCTCAGCAGAGACAGCAGCATGACTGGTAAGACAGTCAGAGTAGCAGGACTGCAGTACTGGTAGGACAGTCAGAGTAGCAGGACTGCAGTACTGGTAGGACAGTCAGAGCAGCAGGACTGGTAGGACAGTCAGAGTAGCAGTACTGGTAAGACAGTCAGAGTAGCAGTACTGGTAAGACAGGCAGAGTAGCAGTACTGGTAAGACAGGCAGAGTAGCAGGACTGGTAAGACAGTCAGCAGCAGGACTGGTAGGACAGTCAGAGTAGCAGGACTGGTAAGACAGTCAGTAGCAGGACTGGTAGGACAGTCAGAGCAGCAGTACTGGTAAGACAGTCAGTAGCAGGACTGGTAGGACAGTCAGAGTAGCAGTACTGGTAGGACAGTCAGCAGCAGGACTGGTAAGACAGTCAGCAGCAGTACTGGTAGGACAGTTAGAGCAGCAGTACTGGTAGGACAGTCAGAGCAGCAGTACTGGTAAGACAGTCAGAGTAGCAGGACTGGTAGGACAGTCAGAGTAGCAGGACTGGTAGGACAGGCAGAGTAGCAGGACTGGTAGGACAGGCAGAGTAGCAGGACTGGTAGGACAGGCAGAGCAGCAGGACTGGTAGGACAGTCAGAGTAGCAGGACTGGTAGGACAGTCAGCAGCAGGACTGGTAGGACAGTCAGAGTAGCAGGACTGGTAGGACAGGCAGCAGCAGGACTGGTAAGACAGGCAGCAGCAGGACTGGTAAGACAGGCAGCAGCAGGACTGGTAAGACAGGCAGCAGCAGGACTGGTAGGACAGGCAGAGTAGCAGGACTGGTAGGACAGGCAGATGGTGGAGCGAGGGAGGGTTTGCCCATTAGACTGACAGTTTATATTATTTTCTCGTTAGTTGTTTACAACTTCCTACCTACCTCCTGTTAAGGGTCTGGTCGGCCATTACTGTTTATCTCTGGCAATTAGGAACACTTAGGTTTACGTTTAGTCTATTTGATGAAAGGTCATGAAAGGTGTAGTAAATGTTCCTGTATTTCCTACTGATCCATTCATACCGTATAAGCGGTGAGATACCTACGTAGTCGTAGCTGTTTGAAATGGAATTACCGCAACAACAAAAAAAGCTTTCTCAAAGTTGGAATCTGATTGGAAACATGGGGTGGCATGTCTATTACTGCTGTTCTTTACTTTGTTTCCATTTGATTTCTGTTATCTTTCAGCTACATTTTTCCAAATTCTCCTTTCTTATAAATCTTGTAAGTAGGAGTACAAGTTTACCTCAAGTTAAATCATGCAGTCCAATCTTTTCTTTGCCAAGGCATACAGTCTTCGCTTTTTCTTTACCAATTTTCATCATTATCCTGTTTTTTTTTGACATTGCTACCAAAATATTCTTTATTTGTCAAATAAGTAATTTTTTTTTGGGGGGGGTGGTAGGATGTTGCTGAATTCCATACTGACCTTACCCACCTCTGGTTATTCATAAATACTCTGTACTGGCAAGTAACCTTCTGTAGATGGTAATGGCGTTCTCTGATAGGCTAAGTGGGCTTTCAGCCACACCCATATCCATTCTCTCCAAATCGAGGGGCAGAAAGGGGCGGGGCCACCCAGGGCTAATGGCAGGGGGGGGTGACAGGTTGGTTTGGTATTCAGAATAAGCCCAACTCATTCTGCCTGCAGTCAAACCGGTCTGCTCTGCAATCCCAATAGCCTTGGAATCGCATCCATTAACCCCCCGGAAGGTCCCTCATTGTCATCTACAGTAGCCATACTAACTGCTGTTACAGAGCTTATGAATTTTGGTGCAGCTTTGGTATCTCCCATGTTGGTCCCCGTTTTGAGTTTGGATGCATCCTGTGCAGCCAGAGCATGTTGTCCGTGTCTCATCCGCGTGTTGAAGTTCTAGCCTGCTGCCTCCACGGTTTCCAAGGAGCTGAGGGATAGACTGCTGCTTGAAACCTTTTCCAACAAGAACCATACAATGAGAGAGTTATTTCTCTGTAGGAAACCTGACCAGGGAGTTTCACTGGCATTACTACATTACCCAGCATTGGAGTTCATCACATTCAATCGGAATGTAAGCCAAATTGCTCTTAAGCGAAATTGGATGGAACGAAATGATATGAAATCTGTCATTTCCAAAGCTCTAGAGCAAGGATTCCTATTAGACGGAGGAGGGAGGGGGAAAGAAATGAAAAGACTTTCTGCTCGGAACACGAGCTCAGTCGGATGCTGTCTCTGAGATAATCACATCAGCCTTAAGAGCGAACAGCCTCCACTTGCCCACTTCCATTAAGACACCAGCAAGAAACCTAAGAACTCGAGTGTTTTCTCCCCCCCAGGCTTGGCATCTTGTAAATCATTATTTATTCAGCTCAACAAGCCAACGCTTCTTTGTACTCTGACCTAAGGCCAAAACGACTTTGAATTTGCTTCACGGTTCGTTTAGATTCTGATCGTACCGACGCGTCTATGTTCCCTGCCTCTGACTTCCCTCTCCGTCCGTCCTCCCCCGTCCCTGTGTCGTCCCCCCCTCCTCCTCTCTGTTGTCTCCAGCCCTGGCCACCCAGGCGGGGGTGGAGCTGAGGAGGAAAGCCTCCCAGATGTCCACAGACACCGTGGTGTCCAACCCCATGTTCGATGCCAACGAGTTCCCCGACAACTACGAGTCTGGCCGGGCGGAGGCCTGCGGGACCCTCTGTAGGATCTTCTGTAGCAAGAAGACTGGAGAGGACATCCTGCCTGTCTACCTGTCCAGGTAAACACACACCCACTGTCTACCTGTCCAGGTAAACACACACCCACTGGCTACTGTTCAGTTAGACACACACCCACTGTCTACTGTCCAGGTAAACACACACCCACTGTCTACCTGTCCAGGTAAACACACACCCACTGTCTACCTGTCCACCTAAACACACACCCACTGTCTACTGTCCAGGTAAACACACACTCACTGTCTACCTGTCCAGTTAAACACACCCCCACTGTCCAGGTAAACACACACCCACTGTCTACTGTCCAGGTAAACACACACCCACTGTCTACCTGTCCAGGTAAACACACACCCACTGTCTACTGTCCAGGTAAACACACACCCACTGTCTACCTGTCCAGGTAAACACCCCCCCACTGTCTACCTGTCCAGGTAAACACACACCCACTGTCTACCTGTCCAGGTAAACACACACCCACTGGCTACTGTTCAGTTAGACACACACCCACTGTCTACTGTCCAGGTAAACACACACCCACTGGCTACCTGTAAACACACACTCACTGTCTACTGTCCAGTTAAACACACATGTTCCCTGTATCTGTAGCTTTGAATGTTTAGTTTGTTTGAACTGCTACTACTTCTAAGCTGCTACTTTTAAACTACAATTGTGTACGTTTTATTTATATGATATGAATAGGAACATTCTCTAACATATTTATTAATAAATCTATTGCAGCTTACATGTATTAGCGATACATCAGTTATTGAGAGTGTATTAACGCTCTGTCATCTCTGTGTTGGTGCCACAGCTTCAGCTTGGTTCTGTTGGTGACCCTGTGGTTCTGTTGGTGACCCAGTGGTTCTGTTGGTGACCCTGTACCCGTGTTCCACCTCAGGTTCTACATGGTTCTGGTCCAGGGCCTCCAGATCTCAGACTTCATCTGCAGACCGGTCCTAGCCAGTATCATCCTCAACTCCACAGCCCTGTTCAGCTCCGACCTGAAGGGCATCAACGTTCTGGTCCCTTACTTCATCTCTGCCCTGGAGAACATCCTCCCTGACCGGTGAGATCCCATGGCTCTCTGCTGGCTGTCCGCACCCCCCACCGTCCCCCCCGGGGCCGCCCAGGCCCACAAACCAGACGCGCACCCAGGTAATCCCGTTTCTCTGTCTCTCCCCAGGGAGCTGTCCAAGTTTAAAAGCTACGTGAATCCCACGGACCTGAGGCGAGCCTCGATCAACATCCTTCTGTCCATGCTTCCCCTTCCACACCACTTTGGCAACGTCAAATCGGAGGTAATCCCCGGAGGTGTCTAGAGCCCTCTAGCAGAGCAGGTCCACCGGGAATACACATCGAACGGAGATCGGTTTCTATTGTATATGGGGATTGCTTTCATTAAAAATGTAAATCAAAGGTGTATGTGTGTGTATGTGGCCTGCTACTGGAAAGTATCCTCTTTTTCTTAGCAGAATAGTTCACTCAGAACATCTCCACGTTCTCCTGTCTGTCAGGTTCTCTTGGAAGGCAAGTTCAGCAACGATGACAGCTCTCTTCACGACAAGTCCGTCACGTTCCTGTCTCTGAAACTGCGCCTGGTCAACATCCTGATCGGAGCCTTGCAGACAGAGACGGACCCCACCAACACACAGATGATCCTAGGTCAGGGGTTTCTGCATGCCGTGATGATATCTAGATCTAGATGTCCTGTTTGTAGAGGGCAACAAGCATCTGTGAGGTAGAAGTGAACGCTTCCTACTTCTGGATGGGATCGTGTCTGTTCTGCACGTTTCATTCGGATCTGTATCCTGTCGTCTGCGAAACGTCTGCATTTCTTTCGTGGCGGTTTTGCACCCGCGGAAGGATACGACTGCGAACCCTGATGGTGTCGTTGTCTCCCGCAGGTGCGATGCTGAACATCGTCCAGGACTCTGCTCTGCTGGAGTCTATAGGCGCTCAAGCCGACGTGGTAAGACACTGTCTGGCCCCTGCTTAGCTCTAGTCGGCCAACATCTCGATGCCGGTGGAACCGGACGTGATCTGATGCCCCGCCCCCCTCCTCCTCCTCTCCCCCCTCCCCTTCCTCCTCCTCTCCCCCCAGGCCAGTGTGGAGGGCGGCCACTCCCTCTCCAAGAGCCACAGCAGGAACAACAGTGGCATCAGCAACGCTAGCGGAGCCAGCTCAGAGGCCACCACCCCGGACAGCGAGAGGCCGGCCCAGGCCCTTCTCAGAGACTACGGTAAGGACTGCCCCACACACACACCTCACACACACTACACACACACACTCCCCACACACACACACTGCCCACACACACACACTCCCCACACACACACACACTACACACACACACTGCCCACACACACACACTGCCCACACACACTCAGACTCCTGGAAGTTTTCCTGGAAGCTTCTCTCGCTCTGTAATGACTTCAAACCCTCATCCACCCCAACACATGTTCAGGACTTCCTACGTCCACCTGAAGCAGAGTACAGGCTCCTAGTTGACCTGCTGCATGATGTAGTTGTGTGGTAATGTAATTCTAGTTCTAATGTTGACACTGTCTGTTTCCACTGCTGACAGTCATGTAAGGCTTTTAGGTAAAGGTGCTCATGAAATCAAGCAGAATTTGTGCTTGTTTCATATTTGCAGTGATGTGCTGCCATTCGACCGACCTCTATCTAGTTTATGAACGCATGCAAATCTTTTCTTTTTTTTCTTTTCGTCCATCTGTTTTTTTTGTTGCCAACTTTGCACTTCTCCGGGTTTTGCAACGGAAAGATCCGATGTTTAACTGCATGTCCTCTGGCTGGATCTGTTCCCTCTGCCTGGCTGACTGTGTTTTACTACAGTTGATAAGATCTCCTGGATCGTCTGGGACTCCATACAGCGTATAGTGCCAGCATCACTTTGCCTCAGCCTTCATGTGACAAAGATTTGCTCTCATAGAAGCAAAAGTCAGGTTGTCATGTTGGGAACATTCTACAAACGTTGAATCCAGTGTCATGTGTTACCTCGTTTGGTTTGGTTGACGTGACTAAAAACCAGGGGGAACACATGCTTTGTTGCTGTGTATCCTACTGGATGTGTTCTGCTTGGCATTGGCCTACTTACTAACCCCAGCTCTCCGTGTCTCTGTGCTGTGCTGTGGTGTGCTGTGTTTGGTGTGTGTTTGGTGCGTGTGTGTGTGTGTTTTGGCGGCCATCTTGTTCTTGGGGGGGTGATATTGGTAGCTCTTCATACAGACACGGCTGCAGGCCTGCTGATCCGCAGCATCCACCTGGTCACCCAGAGACTCAACTCCCAGTGGAGGCCTGACATGAGCATCTCCCTGGCTGCTCTGGAGCTGCTGGCTGGCCTGGCCAAGGTAGCTCTCTGTCTCTTTCTCTCTCTCTTTCTCTCTCTCTCTTTCTTTCTCTCTCTCTACTGTGTCTCTTTCTCCCTCTACTTTGTCTCTCTCTCCTCTCTTTGTTTCTCCTCTCTCTCCTATCTCTATCTACTCTCTTGTCTACTCTCTCTCTCCCCCCTCTCTCTACTCTGTGACTCACTCACTTTCACATTCCCTCATTCCCTACTCTTTTTCACTCTCTCCCACTCACTCAGCCTCCTTCACGTTCACTCACTCTCTCGCTGTCAATCTCTCCCACATTCTCCCTCCCTCGATCTCACCCCCTCACGCTCTCGTCCTCTCTCTCTTACACAAACACACACGCACACACACACCAGTAACCAACTCCACCCCCCCACCCCCCTCCCAGGTGCGGGCCAGCGTGGAGTCGTCCGACCGCAAGCGCGCCGTCAGCTCCGTGTGCGGCTACATTGTGCACCAGTGTAGCCGGCCTGCGCCCCTCCACTCCCGGGACCTCCACTCCATGATCCTGGCCGCCTTCCAGTGCCTGTGCGTGTGGCTGACGGAGCACCCGGACATGCTCAACGAGAAGGACTGTCTGATCGAGGTGCTGGAGATCGTGGAGCTGGGGATCTCAGGCAGCAAGTCCCGGACAGGGGACCAGGAGGTGAGGTCCAAGGGGGACAAGGAGCACAACCCGGCCTCCATGAGGGTGAAGGACGCGGCCGAGGCCACGTTGTCATGGTGAGCAGCCTCCGCCAACGCAGCAAAAATGAATCCCGGGTTTGGTTGTTTGTTTTTCCATTGTCCTGAGGTATGTTGTTAATTAAAACAGGATTCAGATTGATTTTTCAGAACTACGGTGGCAATAGTATTAGGCTGACATTTGACACCATGTCAATACATGTTTCTGCAGTCAGCCTTAGACACCCATGCACTCTGAACAGACGCTGAAAACGCTCCATGAAGGACGATTTCTGCTCCAACTCTGACCCCTCCCCACCCTCTGACCCCTCCCCACCCTCTGACCCCTCCCCATCCTCTGACCCCTCCCCACCCTCTGACCCCTCAGTATAATGCAGGTGCTGGGGGCGTTCCCTTCACCCAGCGGCCCCGCCTCCCCCTGCAGCCTGCTCAACGAGGACACGCTGATTAGGTACTCCAGACTGACGTCCACCAGCCACAGGAACTTCCGCTACTTTGTCCTGGACAACTCGGTCATCCTGGCGATGCTGGAGCAGCCCCTGGGCAACGAACAGAGTCAGTCTCCCTCTCCTGGTCTGTTCACCTTAGACCAGCCAGACCTTAGATCAGCCAGACCTTAGATCAGCCAGCCTCAGACTATCTTACCCCAGTCCAGCCTGTCTCAAACCCGCCTACCTTTAGAAGGGCAGGAGGAAGGATAAGCTAAGGTTAACCTTTTGGAACTTAGAATGGGGTTGTATGGAGAGCTGTACACTAAGTTTAGGATTGGTAAAGGTGGTTGGATTTGCCTCCTGGTCCATCAGATCATCTGCAGATTTAATATGATATCTTATGGCTAGTGTGAACAAACTTGTGTGTATGTGTGTGTGTGTAGATCCCTCCCCGTCCGTCACCATGCTGATAAGAGGCATGTCAGGGAGACACGCCTGGACAATGCAGCTTTTCCATCAGCCCAGGGGAGCTCGCGGCAGCCAGAAGGTACCAGACACACACACACTCTCACACACACACTCAGACATGCACACACACACACACACACTCTCAGACATGCACACACACACTCTCAGACATGCACACACACACTCTCAGACATGGACACACACACACTCTCAGACATGCACACACACACTCTCAGACATGCACACACACACAGACACGCATACATAGCACCGTGCAGACCTCCGTGCGTGTGTGTTGGTCTGTAGCAGGTGTTCATCCCCGAAAGCCGGCCCACGCCCAAGAACGACGTGGGGATCCGCTTCAACGTCAAACACAGGCCCTTCCCCGAGGAGGTGGACAAGATCCCCTTCGTGAAAGCCGACCTCAGCATACCCGACCTGCACGACATTGTAGACAAGGAGGTAGGACCACCACCAGACCCCCTCGTGCCCCC